>SNQJ01S0152404.1:1612-22923 GCA_010110895.2 Picea sitchensis | reverse complement strand
TAAACAATTTTTTATTATAGACAAGTGCAAGCAAGGAATGGCCAAGTATGAAAAGCAGTCAGATGGGTTTCAAAATACGGTTACATGGGATTCTCAATAGAGGTGAGGGCCGACGGTCAAATTGTATGTCTCAGAAATTTTGACTGCAAAATGCATAAAAGGGAAGAGTGCAAGCAAGAAATGGCCAAGCAAGGAATGACCAAGTATTAAAAGTGGTCAGGCGGGTTTCAAAATAGGTTTACAGGGGATTGTTAGTAGAGGTGAGGGTCGATGGTCAAAATGTATGTCTCAGAAATGTTGACTGCAAAATGCGTAAAAGGGAAGAGTGCATGATGGGGCAATCCAGCGGCCGATTTGTTTGTATATTTGTAGAATTCTGAGTGTTGTTTGCAGATCATGGAACAATGGAAATGAAATCTTGAGCTCGCCTATCCAGGAACCCACAATCGAAAAAGTGGCTAAGTATGGAATAGGGAAATGGTTGGTCGGACTCGTTTTTGCTAATATAGTGAAATTTGTAATAGATATCCCATTACCTGGAAAGATCTTTTCTGCATGTATATCGCAGAATTTCGGGTGTTGTTTGCAGGTCGCACAACAATGCAAGGGAAATATTGAACTCGAATGTCTAGGAACCCGCAAGCGAAAAATTCAGTAAGTATGGAATAGGGAAATGGTCGGTGGAATTCATTTTCGCTAATATATTGATATTTGTAATAGATATCCCACTACCTGGTAGGAGATTTTCTGCATGTTTCTGGACAAGTTGTGTAGGGAAAGTTATTATGACGATCTCCTCGAGGCATGGTGATATGTCATCATTAAACCTAAGTTATTGCATACTTGGAAAGAAGTGCGAAGGTGGAGGGCACAAGAAACAACGATTAGGAACTGGATATTTCGTGAAACCGCCAACCCGACAATCCACAAAGAAGATTCGAAGAAATGGTGAAGTATGGAAAGTGGACAAACAAGATTCAAAATGGAGTGACAATAGTTCCACAAGAGACATGAGGACCTGATGGTCAAATTGTAGGTCTCGAAACTTTTGAGTGCAAAATGTGTAACACGGAAGAGGGTATGATGTGAGAGTCCGATTGTAAATTTGTATATCGCGGAAGTCATGGTGTTGTTCGTAGATCATAGAACAATGAAAGTGAAATCTAGAGCCCACCTACCTAGGAATACGCAATCAGAGAAGTGGCTAGGTATGGAATAGGGAAGCAGTCGATCACAGTCGCGATATAAAAGCACGAGTGCAAATGTGAACCCATGAGTCCGCCAACCCACGCAGCTAGACATTTTCAGAAAAAAGACTAAGTAACGAGAAAGAAAAAGTCGAGGGAAAAGAGAAACATGAATTTTGTTAAGTGTAGAAGAGGGAAAAGAAGGGCTAATATATTCGAATCTGTAATAGATATCCCATTTCTTGGAAATATCGGTTTTGCATGTTTCTGGAGAAGTTGTATATTTATTGCATATACTTGGAAAGAAGTGTGAAGGTGGCGAGCACAAGAAAAAGCGACTAGAAATTGGAAATTGTCTAAAGTCGCCAACTTGACGATTCACGAAAGATATTCCAAGAAATGGCTAAGTGTGGAAAGTGGTCGTATGGGCTTCAAAATAGGGTGACAAGGGTTCTCGAGAAGACGTGAGGCCCTGGCGGTCAAATTGTATGTATAAGAATTTTTGAGTGAAAATTATGTAACCCAGAAGAGGGGATGATGTGGGAGTCTGGAAGTCAATTTGTATATCGTGGAATCCGGGGTTCTATTTGCAGGTCAAGGAACACTAGAAGTGAAGTCCTCCTGTTCGAAATCCAGCAAGCGAAAAAGTTGGTAAGTATGTGTTATCATTGAAATTTCGTCCGCAAATGGTTACACGAATCGAACATCTCCAAACACCTATTAGTTCATTCATGGCCCAAAAATGAATTTCAAAAGGGCATAAATTATACAACTAGCTATAAAATTAGCATGCGCTCAGAATATAAAGGAAGCGCACACACGTGCACCAACGAAAAACACAGGGAAAGTGGACATGTGCCCGATGCATGACTGTTTATGAAAAAAACCATGCACACCTCAGAACAACACATTTATGATTCTGGTAGGCCTCCCACCCACTTCTAGTTCAACTCCCAAGTCGATTTGACCCCCAAATCCGAGATAAATCCAAGTGGGGGCTGGCCAAAGACCTAAAGGTGCCCTAAATGGCCCCTTGTTCACACTAAAGACTGGTTGGATAATGCCTCAAAGATTTTCTATAAAAAGAGGCCATGGGTGCACTATATTTTCAAGAATCTATTTGTATTATTATGCTGTCTCTATTCTCCTACAAGGAACCTCTTTCCTCATTGGATCATACAAGCACCATTTCATTGGGCTATTCACATCACCTCTTGAGTGAATGAGCTTTGGATTTCTTCACCATTTGATTTATAGTTTACCATTTTGTAAGAAGAGCTCTCTCAATGGGGGTTCAAGAGCCCTCCCTTGGAGGAAGAGGGGACCCATAAGTCTCCCTTTCTCTTTGGTGTTTTCCCACTAATACAATCTATCCATTGGTGGCATGAATATTGGTCAATTGTTTTGTTAATTTTGGTTCCAATTCCCTTATGCACTTTAGTTTAGTTTCTTTGATTATTGTTAGCTTAGTTGTTTGTTTATTTCTTGTGCTTGATATTTCTAACTCTTGCACTAACTTCTGTCCTATCCAGCTAACCCAACTAGACTTGCAAGTGTCCCTCTTTTTCTCATTGAGGTGACAAAAATGATACAACATATGGGCGACCATACTGGGGATATGTATCAATTTCCTCCCCATTTGGTTTGTTTGAGAACTTCGTTTTTATTTATTTAACTTGCAGGGATCATAACCGGCCCAAGCCTACTTGCAAAAACCCAATTTTGGAGCTGAGATAAGAGAATTCCATTCGAAATTTTCTTCCTAGCCGCGTATCAGAGCGTGCGCGGGTTCGTCATCCCACAGTTGCGCCTTCCAAGCATGTGCGCCAAAAGAACTGTGTTTATCAACGCATCCTGCGCACTTGTGCCAATGAGTTGTTGTTTATTTGCACATTGGCGCCACATGCACCTCTGTCTATTCTGCGACCCGTGCATCTGCCCAAAAATTCAACATTGTAAGGATTTGTTGTGATATTTTGAAGGTCTATAGCCTTCTAAATATTGATTCTATGAAATTTGTAATGTGCGCCACACTTAGATTCCTTTACCACATGAAGGGTTAGTCAAAACATAGGCACTTAGAGGGTTAAAATCCATATTTCTCCTCTTTTTGCTTTCATTTTTTCCACATGGATGGCTTGCTTTGATTGTAAAAATTAATTTGAAATCATTCAATATCACATATATAAACACTTGCACTGGGACCAAAAATTAAAATTCAATCATGGAGTATGATCTTCTCTCGCACCATAGAGCGATCTTGAGAATCAGAAAAAAAAAAAAAAAATGATTGAGGGAAGATTTCATATCCCTTAAAAAAAAAAATCTTTAGGAGAGGACCAAAAGCCCCCCTAGGGCTCCTCTTAGTTTCTTTTTCAAAACATATTAAATTTGTAAAGGGCCCATACATGCTCACATGTTACAAAGATAAGATAGTTTTGAAGCTAATTTCTTAGTTTATATCACTAGGGGAGTTTAAAGATTATTGTAACGGGCCCATACATGCCCACATGTCCACAATTTAGGATAGTCTTTTGAAGCTTTCTTAGATTAAATCACATTAGGGAGTTAAGGCATTGGTAAGGACCCACATGTCTACTTGCTAGTTCTATAGGGACTTTAAAATTCCGCAAGGTTGTACCAATGACACCTAGTAAGATAGGTAATCAAGACTTGTAAGGACCACACGAAGTCCACATGCTGCAAGGTGACACCTAACTTATTAAAAATTTGGCACATTTTATCACTTGATCACACACAAAGTCACTACTCACTCACATAGTTTCATCTCGAATTGTGGAATTTGAAGTAAGTTTCCCCCAAAGGGATTCTAAAATGCCCCACCCTTTTCTTGAAGGAATTATCCACTCCCACTTAATTTGAATGAGATTGGTTCACACCCCCAATCTCACAAACACCCACATCTAATTTTTTTTCTAAAAACTCACTAAGTTTTCCTCCACAGGAGGTGCCAAAATAAATTTTTAGTCTAGGTAGTATCTCCGGGATAGGAATCCAAATAACTCCTCGTTGTCTGGTTCTCACATCTTCAAACATTATAAGTTTTCAAATAGGGAACTTTAAAATCCTCCAAGTCAAGTGTTCCTAACACCATAAGGCATGGAGATACCCGTGAAGGGTCGAAGGCCAAGGTCCGGTTGTTCTGTGCGTCCCCCCTTGAGGCACCCACCTCTTGGACGAGATCCAATCCATGATCCATTTCTGAGGCTGGAAATATAAATGTCGCACTTTGACCGAGGTACCTAGTGACCAAATTTTAGGATATCTACCTAGGTGGCAATTGTGGGCTGCAATTGCACCTTGATCAGATTTTTTGTGGCTATTGGGAAATATCGCCAGCTCTTTTGGGATATGCACCCTCTACCCCTGATTATAACCAATTGTTTCATCCTTCACTAGTTCCTCTTCCGGTGGCTTCAAACCCCACTGTGGAGTGCTATTGGAAGGTCCAATGCTATTTGAGAGGAAGGACGATACGTATTTTAGGACATGAGCATTTGTTTTCTTTGTTCTCCCACGCAGACAAAATCCACCTACCCACATGTATGCTTCTTTTTCAATTGATTTATCTATGATTCTCTCGTAATTACATGCGATTGTGAGATATATTGTGAAGGTCTAGATTATACAAAGAACTCTTGTTCATTTATTGCTCTCACCACCATTTGCACACATCCACATTGCTAGTCGGGCATCATAGAGGACCCACAAAATCCCCACCATTCCAGACGCTTGTTGAACCTCCATCCTATTCTAGGAGGAGTTCCTAGTCTTGCCACCTCATCAACCCAACCCTCTCACACCCCTGTGAGTGCTACTATTTTGGGATCAACTTTGCTTGGTTCCACTTTACTCGGGTCCACTTCCCAAGGCCAACCATCAACTATCTCTCCTCTACAAAGAAGCAGGGGACAAACTTCTTCCAAAGGGGGAAGTCCCACCCCACCTCACCCCCCTCATGGATCAGGTACATAAACTACTCACAACATGGCTGGAACTAACCCTCCACCACCACTCTAGATGTCATATTTGTCCCCCCTCAACATACCATATCTGAGAAAGATCCCCTATGATCCTATATTGCACAACCCCACATGGCCTGCAATGCCCACCAAACTACCTTCACACATTCCTAAGTTTGAAGGAAAGGCAGGAGAAGATCCCGCCAATCATATCATGACCTTCCACTTATGGTGCTCTTGAAACAACATCATGGATGACTCTGTCCGATTAAGGTTATTTTAGCGCACACTCACAGGCCCATCAACCAAGTGGTATGTACATGAAAAATCAGGGTCCCATGTGACTATTGAATCTTTGGCCAAATCATTTTTGACCTTCTTTCAACTACCAATCCATGATGACAATGGTATCGAACTACTCTTTGAGTTTAAACAATCCTCCACCACTCATATCGCTGACCACATTCACGAATGGTGTCAACGATGTAGTTTATGCAAAGCAGAAACCGCCAAGCAACAATGCCTTGACTGGTTCCTCAGGTCACTCGTCTCCCTCCTTTCCAAAGACGTGGCCTCCACCTTCCCCCAGTCGAAAGAAGAAGCCATCAACAAGGCTCAACATTATGATCTCTTTTATACACAATCAGGATACTTATATACAGTACTACCTGACGCCCCATGACTCGTCCCATTCAACCAAGAGAAACCTAGGATGTCGCACTCAGTAGATGGATTGATTGGTACCACAACACACCACAACCCGTACATCCAACCACCACCCATGTACGATACACCCCAACATCCACTGATATATGGAAAACCCTCTTATTACCCTCCTCCCCTGTACCAGCAGCCATACCCTGCTATACCCCCTCCAACCACGAGTGGACCCGCATCAACACCCATGATGCGTCCAACTGTACAACCAACTTCTGGTACCCCTCTACCTCATCTTACACCCTGAGCACTAGTGAAAGAACCACGCCTTCCTATGTACCATACAGATCATTGCCACAAAATAATCCGTACTTTCCATTTCCTGGCCCTCCCCAACCCATGGCTCCACCACAAGTGCAACCACACACCGGGATTAACTTTGTTTAGCCCTCTCCCATTCAACAATTTCAAAATTTTGAACAACTGAATACGGAAAATTTGGGTCATTAGTCGAATAATTCCAAGAAGAAAGGAAAAAACTGAAACAATAATAATCTAGGACTAGGGGGGAATAACCCCCAACAAAACCAACCTACTGGGGGCAACCAGAATCAAGGGAACCGGAACCCCCAAGGGGGAAATCACAAAAAATGCCAAGGAAACAATAACAACAACCTCCAGACAAACTTCCCTTTCACCCTTTGCGGTGAATATGGCTATTATACTCACCATTTCCCTCAGATTGCTGACTTTAAATGAATGAAAGAATCTGCAAACAGACCCCGTCCTCTTGCACCGCCTACCCCTCAACAGGCCCCACAACAGTATGTGCAACAACCACCTCGGGTGGTGTTGAAAAACCCTATTACACACCAAGGTGTGATGAAAACCCAGCAGGAGATGCAACCGACCCCACTACAGATGGGACAATATGAAAACCCTGGCACTCCTGCGGATCACACTATCCTCCTCACTATTGAAGAGGAAATTATTCTACAAACGCACAATCGTCAATACATCACACACCCATAATCTACTCCCACCACCTCGGAAGTAGTTCCAATTACAACTAGACCACCTTTGATGATTCCATGCCCCTAACACAATAACACCCCTTCACATTCCTCGCATCCCATTACGACAGAATGTCAACAACTCTTAGGCTAGGGAGGCACACAATTATAGTTTGGTCGATGACTTGGCGCAATCTCCTGCCTCCATATCAGTCTTAGAAGTCCTTCAAACCTGTCCCACTCAACATAAGTCAGTACTTGCCCGTCACTTCACCAAGCACACCTAGTACTACCACCCCGTCCCCTACTGCAGGAAACAAAGGGTTGCGAACTAGATTCACATGTGCCATCTGTTCAGAGTATGTCCATTACACCCACCATTGCCCCGCGCTACCTCAATTTCGACCGACACTAATGGCAATACGCCAGAGCTTTCAGCAAGACATCTCTCCATCCACCCAAGTCACTGACATCCATTATGTCACAACCTCAGTCAACAAATGAATGATATGTCCTTTCTCTCTATGTGACTCACTCGATCATTTCACCTACCAGCGTCCCACTATCATTGAATACAGGCATTGCCAAATGACCCTTATTTAAAATCTTACACCTTCTCCAATGTTAGAGGTAACAGTGATTACCCCTACTCCATCTCCAGATATTTTTTATATCTTCTCTCCTGAGCCTAAGGCAATTCCCACTCCTCAATGGTTCATTGATAGCCTAGATGCGGATTTTCCCCCAAATCCCCCCAATTCTTCAGTTTATTTCCCCACGAAAATATTACGCCCGACTACAATTTTTAACCCACAATATCTCGATAGTTGGTTTTTGTCGAGCGAACCATCACAACCTCCTTGCATCACCCCCTCTACATCTTCACCACCAGAAGACAATCACACAGTGACAGTCGCCAATGTTCCTCCCCCAGATCCCTTATATTCTCGTCAGTTCCACTGCGACGAAGACATCCTCGAGGAATTAACTACCCCCAATTGCCCATGGAATGCACTCCACCACAGAGTTCTCTTTCTCTCACAGGAAGCCTTTGAGCCACCTCGCCAAGACTCCATATATGCAATCGAAACTAAATATTTTATCCCATCAGTGCATATATAATGGTTCAACAACTCTATCCCTGCCCCCGATGTTTTTGAAGAAGGAAACATGGCCAACGTTTCTCCCATAGTCAAAATCGATCTTTCCATCAAACTTGGAATCGTAGAGGAAATCACCATTGGTGCCGCATGCTCTCCTGAAGAACTTATAGCTTACAAATCTCTCTTCCAGGAATACCGAGACATTATCACCTAGTCATACACATAGATGCCTAGCCTTGATCCTTCTATTGTCCAATGTCATATAGACACATGGCTTGATATCACACATGTATGACAAAAACAACGCCCACTACACCCATCCAAAGAGGCGACCATAAAATCTGAAATCGACAAATTATGCGCTGCCGGGTTCATATACCCCATCGCATATACGTCGTGGGTCTCCAACCCCATCCCTGTCAACAAAAAATAGGGCACTATTCGTGTCTGCACTAAATTTTGTGATCTCAATCATGCCTATCCCAAAGACAACTTCCCAACGCCCTTCATCAACCAAATTATTGATGATTGTGCTCGCCACAAAGCATTGTCCTTCATGGACGGTTTCTCTGGCTACAACCAAATTTAGATTCATCAGCGAACTAGTACAAAATGACATTCGCTACCCCCTGGGGTACTTTTGCATACCGTGTCATGCCTTTTGGCCTCAAGAATGCTAGTGCGACATTCCAATGGGCCATGACGTACGTTTTTCATGATCTGGCTCATATAATCCTCGCATACTTGGATGAACTCACCGATCGATCCAAGAAATGCACTCAACATCTAGATGACTTACGAATCATCTTTCAAAGGTATCGTCAGTATAATATCTCCTTGAACCCCCTCAAGTGCATATTTTGCGTCACCGCTGGATGCCTCCTTGGGTTCATCGTTTCCCAACGCGCCATCACTGTTGACCCCCTCAAGTTCCAAGCCATCACTGAATTTCCACCACCTCGGAATCTACACCAACTCTAAAGCCTACAAGGAAAAGCTAGCTTTCTATGCCGCTTTGTCCCCGATTATGCCACTCACGCACACAGTTTCCTCTGCTTATTGCATCACGATATCCCATTCCAATGGGATGAACATGCCCAAACTTCTTTTGATGATTTAAAAGCGGTGCTCTCTAATGCCCCTTTGATTAGTCCACCTAATTACGATCGTGACTATATCCTCTACTTATCGGCCTCAGCCGTCTCAGTGGCAGGAGTTCTCGTCCAACTAGGGGATGATGGCCGTGAGCATGTAATTTACTATATTAGTAAAAATATTTCAGGGCCACCCCTGAAGTACAATCATGAAGAGAAAATCGCCCTTGTAGTTGTCCTCGCAGTCCAGAAACTGCGCCATTACATCCTGTTTCACAATACCAAAGCCGTGGAAAATTCCAACCCCATGCAATACTTTCTCAGTCGCCGGTAAATTAAGGGAAAATTTGCCTGATGGATCGTCATCCTTCAGGAGTACAACCTCGAATTTTGAACAACCAAGAGCAAGAAATCCCTCATCCTCACCGAACTCATTACGATATTTCCCTTAGATACCACCAGTTTACCCGTCAATACAGACTTCCCCGACGAACACCTCTTCTACATCCCCTCTGATGATCCCTGGTACGATGATCTCCTCGTCTACCTGCGAACATAGAAGTTTGGACCTCACCTCTCCAGGGACGATCATCAACGTATTCACCATCAGGCCCCACAATATCTCCTTATCAATGACATATTATATCGATGAGGGGTTGACACCATACTCCGTCGATGTTTGACCATCGATGAAGCTGACAGAGTTCTAAATGATTGCCACAACAATGCTTGCGGTGGTCACCTCTCAGGGATGTCCACCGCCCAGAGAATCATTCGAGCGGGATACTTCTGGCCCACATTATTTCACGACTGTATCCACAATGTGAAACATTGTGACAAATGCCATCTTTATGCCCACAAAGCACGAGTGACACCCGTTTTTCTACACCCAGTCATCATCGCTAGCCCCTTTTGCAAATGGGGCATTGAATTCATGACTTGTAACCCTCCATCCAGCAATGGACACAAGTACATTATCGTGGAATTCGATTAATTAACCAAGTGGGCCGAAGCCATGCTCACCTTCAACAACACCGTTGACATTGCAACGCGTTTTTTCTTTAATCACGTCATTTCCTGCTTTGGAGTACCATTACAACTGGTCTCCGATCATGGAAAACACTTTGAGAACGAGATATTCATCGAGATTTATTCAAATTTAGGATTCTCTCATGAGTTTGCCTCCCCCTACTACCCTCAGTCCAATGGACAAGTAGAGGCGGTCAACAAGGTCCTTAAAATCATGTTGCAATGTAATGTCAACAAACATAAGACCAATTGGCATCATATGTTATTCTCAACACTATGGGCTTATTACATAGCAGTTAAATCCACCACTGGTTTTACACCCTTCCATATCATCCATGGGGTCGAAGCCACTCTCCCCATTGAGTGAAAAATTCCCACCTTACGCACCGTTATTGAGATTTTACTTGACACTGCTCCAATGGAGCAGCGCTTGCTGAACTTAGAGTCACTGGATGAAGACCGTCGGTCTTCATTAAAGAACAACAAGGCAGCCAAAAAATGGTCAAAGGCCACCTTTGACCACCATGTCAACTTTCACTCATTTAACGAAGGAGACCTCGTCCTTGCCTACGACATCGCTCACAATACCCTCGGCCACGGAAAATTTGAGTCCTTATGGCATGGAACTTATATCATCCAACATTGCCTCACTAAATGCACCTACATCCTGGCCTCCCCCAAAGGCCATTCTCTGAAAGAACCCGTCAACGGGTTATACCTAAAAAAATTTTACGCTTAGGCGTAGCCACTCTACATTAGGATTTTTCCTTTTTTTTTTTATTTTTTACACATTTTAGAGCTTTTAGTCTGTTTTTTTTCCTCCATGCCTTATGGCTGATCTACCATTTGTGTTATTGACATATGATTCCTTCATCGACCTACCACATCAGTTCCGCTGATGGGGCTAGCCTATGGACACAAAATCTCACTTCAACCACTTGGGCCCTCTATTCCCCCTCACATGAACTGCTCCACTCCAACGGCATATGTTTGGGCTCAACAACCAAAAACCAAGAAGAATACACAACCATCATTGGCCTCCTCGTCGAGGCTAGTCACTGTCATATTCTCCACCTTAGCATCTTACTAGATTTCCATCTCGTCGTCTTGCAACTCAATAATGTGTACTATGTCTACGATCCATGCCTCTTCCACAAATACCTGCAAGTTAGACTTTTATCTCAACATTTTGATTCAATCACATTTACACATATTCCATGATAATGCAATCAAATAGAAGATAATATGGCTAACCTAGTTTTAGATTGACATTTATCACATCAAGATACCTTTACACATACATAAAACATCAAAAGTTTGTCACAACATATAGATTAGACATCATAAAACACACCACAAAACATCATCACATGTGAACATCACAAAGATCCCAAAATGCATATCCATATATATATATCGATCACTGTACCATCAAATGTTTACAAAAAATAGTACATGTACATCGCCCATAGGCAGGTAAACCCCCTCATCCCTATAGGTACAAAATAGGTGCCACACTACCATATATACAATATGGGCTCGTAGGGCTCTATAAATACAAAAAATAAATACATCAAGCACTCATGAGGCCTCCAGAGCACCACCAGCAGGTCCTCTATCAGGAGGCGATGCCCCACTAGCTGGAGGTCCGCTAGGTCCAGGTGGCAGTTGCCCTATCATCACCTCCCTTGCTACATCTACTCTGCGGATTAGGGTCTGCAACTCCACCGGAATGCCTACACATTGATCCAAGACTCCCTTGTCCTAGATTTGCGTCCACATGCCCTCAAGCACTCCCTGTAGCATCACCTCGAATCGACGACGAAAGTTGTCTAACACTCTACTAGCCTCTGCCTACAGAGCATGTGAAGGCCTTGCATCAGGGTCATCATATCGACACCTCCTACCATATCTATCAACATCCATTAAGCTCACACCAGTGTTGTCCCTCCGACGTCTCTCCCCTTCCCGCGGATCCCCTCACGATGGTTTCTCTGGACCTTGGCGAGCCGACGCTCTAACTAGCTCCATCTGTTAGCCTCGTGACCCCACATCCGCACACACAACAAACAAAATATAACATCAACATCCATCCATACAAAAAACTTACGCTATACTATCCAAAACACAAAACATCAAATATATCAACATACCTCGATAGTCCCAAACCTCTCCAGGAGGCAAGACCATGTTAGGTTCTCGACGATAGTCCATCCTGCCGTACGAGTATCACATGATGATCTATGGCATGTGACGCCACACATGTGCTAGCTCAGATGTAAATTAATGGCCACTCTCCCCAACCCCGTGTCAAACCAAGATCGTTTCCCACCACATCAATCGTGGCCCCCGTGCACCAGGCACATCTAACAGAACTCTGGGGTGCAACATAGGGACCCTCTCCAAAAACATGCCACCAAGATCAACCCAAAGGAAAAATCCCCCAAGTCCACAACTCGACATCTGTTGACCTACCCCATCATATTGGCATGTAGCATCAAGCCCCAGGCAAAATTCTCTCCACTGAGTGCCCTCTGCATGATCCTCAACTGACCACCACTAATCCGCTGAGTAGTGAGGGATCCATAGAATCTCACAACCATCGCTACAACACAACAATGCACAAGGGCGTCCATTTCCCCAATATGCACCATTGAGACTGACATAAAGTCCTCTCTAGAGCAGTACATCCATGGCAGGTCATACAACTGTCCATCCCCTGGTAACAAGGGATCAGTAGGTAAAGCGCTTCCCCGAAAGGGGAGCCCAGTCAAGAAATACAGATCCTCCATCACAGAGAATGTGAGCTTCTCCCCCCGTACAATGAAA
Source organism: Picea sitchensis (assembly GCA_010110895.2). Lineage (NCBI taxonomy): Eukaryota > Viridiplantae > Streptophyta > Pinopsida > Pinales > Pinaceae > Picea > Picea sitchensis. Next base: position 10,028 of record SNQJ01S0152404.1, on the reverse strand, counting down.
CACTACAGATCTGGGTTCCACATAGATATCTGAAATTGAAGCAGGTACTCCTGTGCCCGCAATAGTGAGCAGTCAAAGAACTCTAGCAACCCACAGGCTGCCAAAGTTCCCCACATACCTTGCTCCTCATCCCTCACCGCCTCTCTAAGGCACACCCAATCTCTCTCCCTTCGGTGGACTGGCATCCTCAACTGGTCACCCGCATCCACATCCACAATACTTGATCAGCCATCACCACCCATAAAAACACCCGAATGTCAACAAAGACAAGTTTTTTTACACTCCCCAGCTTTGCCTCATGTGCGCAACTATTTTCCCCATAGGCACGCACATGTGTGCGCATGTTCTTCACACAACTGCAGATCAATGCACACCTTTTAAAGACATAGGGGTGCATTCATGCATCCCTATCACACACACAGACGCGCATTCATGCACACCTGTTCTCTACACAGTTCGCACACATGCACAACTGTCAGAGAAACAACCACACACAAGTGCGCCGCTATTCTCCGAACATGCGCGCATCCAATGCACACCTGTTTTCCCCATTCAGGCGACCCCATGCGCGACTTTCCCAATTATAGCCGTGCACCCAAGCACAAGAATCCTTCGATCGCCTGCGCACTGGGGGGCCCACCCTCACAAAATCCCTCCATACGGACATCCGTACGGCCTTGCCAAAAATAGAAATCCTAATTACTATGCAGGAGGATATGACCACTAACCTAGCACTCGCTAATCCTGGATCGACTGGCTCAATCTCCAGGAATCTCCAAATCTCCTCTAAAAACTCTCATCCACTCACTATGGTTGCAGGTACAAATGAGGTGGCATTATGGGCCCTGCAACTATATATAGTCCCTTTTGCCAAAATTTCATGTTCAATTACAAGAGCTTAGAGCATCCATTTTCTGATCCTTCTTTAGCCATGGGATCAAGATCCCGCCACCTACGCAGTCACATTACCCGGGTCACCATCCATCCCCGGCCTCGGGGGACCATTTTTTTCCCATCACGCCCAGGTACGCATGCTCATATTCAAAATTATCAAATAACTGTTATATGTTCTTTATCTTTAGATATTGTTCACGTCGGGTATTCGGTTTTCATATGTGCAGGTACTTGGTCATCACACACCCACGCAACCCCTTCAAGTATATGATCAACACTAGCATGTAATGATTCCCTCTGAATCTCAATTGCATCTCCCAGTCACATCCTTCGACATTTACCGATAGGATTCCCCCATCCGTCTGTGCATTACTATCACCTCCACTGCATTTTAAGTACTGTCACTCGGTAGCACTCCCCCCCTACATGATTTGTCCCATTCATAGTACCCTTTTAGCACTTTGACACTCACGCTGATTTCACCCTCTAGGGATGGGAGTCCTGATAGTATTTCGCGTGTTCGAGAATCAACCACATACTCCTTCTCCTCATATTGCTAGCTTTCCCAAAAGGACTCCCAGGATATCTCCTCACGATTTGAATTTGACTCCACCATCACAGTAGCATTAACCTTCCATGTTCATCCACAATCAGTTTTCCCATTTGCGAATTGCCCCCCCCATTCATTTACCTCATACATAAACCCACCCATGGGGTCCCCACCCTACGCCAATTCTCCATACAACTTGCACTCTCACAGGCCAAGCCATCTTGCACTGGGGCACCTGTTTCCGTATCTGTAGGTTTATCCCACTCAATTCTTTATTCATTTGGTAATTGTAAAAATCCCTTGTTTCCTGCGTTTCGTTATCTTTTTGTTGTCACCTTTGACGACCTTCTTTTTTCTGGAAAAGCAACCCATGTCTCCCTTGGTTGGGGCATTCATTTCCTTTTACTCTTGATGAAATCGTCCATAAACCTTGAGTATCCCATAGTCCATGTGCCTATGATATCCGAGTTTGTCCACTTTGTCACGCCTTTGGCACAATTTAACCCACGACTAGTCATCCCCCTGACACTAGATCCAGTTTCACGGTTGCTACCACTCATAATTCACATACATTCGCAACCAAGGGCAGTATTGAGTCTCACCACATCTTGACTTTGTCCATGTTCCCCATCAGTTCTTTATCTCATCCCATGGATTTCTAGAAGCCCTTTTTCTTCTCAGAGTCACGTCTCCCTTTCTGTCGACATCAACACTGATTCTAGAATGGTGACAATATCTTGACTCTCATTACCTTTACAATGAGGCATCTCAGACGACACAGGGAGAACCATCATTTCTCTCTGCTATCGTTGAACCCCATAAACATTCGACTTCAACACTATCTCATGTTAGGGTGGGTCTTACTTTGCGACTATTGTAGTTATTTTTATATTCACCGAAGACCTCTGAAATTTGTTGGGCTATCAATACCCGTGAATCATTGACACTTCTTACAGGTGTCATCACCTCATTTCAGAGTATGTTCACCATCAGAATTTTCCTCTACCATTATCAAACCGCCCCGGAGGGAGATGAAGTTATCTATGTCAACATACAACTTCGGTTACTGTCTTACACATTTTGAGTTACATGACACGAGCATGGGGTATGCCCGCCTCGTTTGTACATAGTTTTATTTTTCCACACATAGCAAAAGGTTTGGGTCCCATAGGTCCCCCTCTCCCTCTAATGGGTCGCTCTTGAAAACCCTCTCAAACACTCTCTCTTACAATGGTACTCTCAGTAGAAGAAACATTGATGTATTTCAGCTATACGTATGCTCCTAACCTCACACATTAGGGGGCATGTGTTATCACTGAAATTTCATCCGCAAATGGTTACAGGAATCCAACATATCCAAAGACCTATTAGTTGATTCATGGCCCAAAAATGCATATCCAAAGGGCATAAACTATACAACTGTTTATAAAATCAGCATGTGCTCATAATATAAAGGAAGCGTGTGCCATTAAAAAATGCAGGGAAAGAACACATGCACCCGATGCGCGAATGTGTACGCAAAACACAATGCACACCTCAAAACAACACAGTTATGATTCTGGTCGGCCTCCCACCCACTTCTAGTTTAGCTCCCAAGTCGATTTGACCCCCAAATCCGAGCTGAATCTGAGTGGGGGGCTGGTCAAAGACCTAAAGGTGCCCTAAAGGTCCCCTAGTTGTTCACACTAAAGACTGGTTGGATAATGCCTCAAAGCTTTGCTATAAAAATAGGCCATGGGTGCACTCTATTTTCAAGAATCTATTTGTATTGTTATGCTGCCTCTATTCTCCTACAAGGAACCTCTTTCCTCATTGGAGCATACAAACACCATTTCATTGGTCTATTCACATCACCTCTTGAGTGAATGAGCTTTGTATTTCTTCACCATTTGCTTTCTAGTTTACCATTTTATAAGAAGAGCTCTCTCATTGGGGGTTTAAGAGCCCTCCCTTGGATGAAGATGGGACCCACAAGTCTCCCTTTCTCTTTGGTGTTTTCCCACTAATACAACCTATCCATTGGTGGCATGAATATTGGTCAATTGTTTGGTTAATTTGGTTCTAATTCCCTTATGCACTTTAGTTTAGTTTCTTTGATTATTGTTAGCTTAGTTGTTTGTTTATTTCTTGTGATTGATATTTCTAACTCTTGCACTAACTTCTATCCTGTCCAACTGACCCAACTGGACATGCAAGTGTCCCTCTTTTTCTCATTCAGGTGACAAAAAGGATACACAAGTATGGAATAGGGAAACAGTCGGTGGGACTCGTTTCGCTAATATATTGATATTTGTAATAGATATTCCATTACCTGGCAAGATATTTTTTGCATGTTTCTGGACAAGTTGTGTAGGAACAGCTAGTATGAATGTCTCCTGGAGGCATGGTGAGATGTTAGTATTAAACCTCAGTTATTGCATACTTGGAAATAAGTGCGAAGGTGGCAGGCACATGAAACAACGATTAGGAATTAGAGGTGCAATCTAGAGCTCGTCTTCCCGGGAATCTGTGATCTGAAAAGTTGTTAGATATGGAATGGGAAGCGGTCGGTTGCATTTGGGATATAAAAGCACGAGTGAAAATGTGAACCCATGAGTCCGCCAACCCGCATAGTTAGACATTTTCGAAAAAATGAATAAGTAACCAGAAAGAGAAATTAAAGGGGAAAAACAAACGAGAATTTGGTTAAGTATAGAAGAGGGAAAATAAGGGCTAATATATTCAAATCTATAATAGATATTCCATTTCCCGGCAAGATCTTTTCTATATGTTTCTGGAGAAGTTGTATACTTATTGCATATACTTGGAAAGACCCATTGCAAAACCATCATTTTCTAGTCCAATATTTTATCCACTTACTCGTTTTCTATTGTGCTTTTACCATTAAAAAGGGTGTCAGCAAATGCTTTGTTGAAGATTATTTTTTATTGCAACTTGTGGGAGTAATTGTGTTCTTCATACATTCTTCCATGACTTTGACATATTAACTTAAGTATTAAACTTCTTGCATGATGATTTGTTAGCATTAAAGCTTAATAATTGCATGTCTAGAAACAACAATGATGATCTTGAATTATAATATTGTAGTTGATTTCATATCCCCATTTGACTACAACCACCATAGATCAATTTTTTTTTATTCGCAAACACAAAATTTGGTAATTTCATTAATAAAGTAAAAAGTGCTCAAATAGAGGCTAGGCTATGGACAACTAATAAAATGTTCCCTTTTAGAGTAAAGGTATCAAGGAAGCGAAAGGTAAATAAAAAATTATTTTCCTAGTAAGGATGAGATGAAAACGAAAATTCTAGGTCGGGGCCCTGACTGCTGCATCGTGATTTGGTGTTGCTATGTTCTATCTGCATTACAAATAGAATTGAATGTTGGTTTGAAACTGTCTGAAATTCATTTTTTCTTCCATAAAAGCTTGATGGGATCAACACAATGCATAGTCATATAATTGTTAAATGGTCCATATTAGATCAAATTACTTGAGCCAATACAATATTCAAGAACTACGAGACTATCGAACCATGCTAATGACAAGAGGTGTTAAATTCAACAAAGAAGCAACAACCAAGTTTCAGAATTTTTTTTAATAGTAAATCCATTTAAAAAAAAAATACTGGGTAGTGTATATCTATCCATAGAAATTGGACTGAGTTCTTTGCACCAAAACATCGAACATATTTGTCATAAACAAATGTACAGGATCTACAACATGCAGGAGCCATTGATATGCTCTTCAATATGCACACAAAACTCATTACCATGTTTTTTTTTAGGAAACACTTGCAGTCTTCTCCGCGGAAGGTCAATGTTCGCTGCCACAATCTTAATATCTTGCGGAAGACCTGAGGCGATAAAGAAACAAGAGACTGGTTCCATAGTGGAATAAATCCTTGGCTTGAAGCAGGTGAACAACACTCGTGCTCCTGATGCTGGCATCACTCCAACGTTGCATCCCAGCAAGAAAGCAACCTAGAAATTTTCAAATGTAGGAGGACATAAGAACCCATCGTTGCGGTAAAATTGATAGTTCTCACAAGCTTCCTGTGAGGAAGAAGATGAAAAATGTTGCAGGGCAAGCAAAAGAGCCCAAAACTGAAAGTTAGGACACACCAAGAGACCACCTCCTCACAGTCGAAGACACTAAGGACACAGGCTGCACGAGCAATTCCAGAGGCCCAAATTAGTCCATTTTGGATGGAAGGAGATTAGTAGGAATATGCCTTGAACCAGTGGGAGTTCTGGTCCTCATCCCCTAAGATGTTAATTGTATATCCAGAGAACATGAGAGTGGTCCCGCAATTGAATAATTATTTGGCTTGAAATATATCTCTGGGAGCATCAAGAGACCATTTCCTTATAGTGAAATACTTCTGCACATAATAGACTAATTTGGACCTATGGAATTCCTACTCTGGAGCTGCAAAGCAACTATTGCGTTCAACATCGGTTTCTTTTCTAAAACCCCTTCTTTTGGTCTTGTCAGGGCTGCCATTGTCGATCCGGGAAGTGCCCCCCTTTATGGTTGATTTCAATTTGGGTGTAGGAGTGGGAACAACGTCTGCATTTCCATCATCCATTTCCATATCATTGTCCATCATATCATCTTCTCCCACCTCGAAATTGATGATCATGCAGGCGGGCATGCTGTCTGAGCAAGCGAGGTTGCCTTGGAATTCTTTGGCTTGAAATATATCTCTCGGTGCACCAAGGGACCATCTCTTTTTTTTCTCCTGGGCAGAGGGAGATGAGTAGTAACAATATTCCCTAGAGCACTGGAACCTATGGTCATCATGCCTGAAGGTGTTTACTGTATCTGGACAGGGCTACTGTCAAACTACTACCATAAGTTAACAAAAATTCCCATTTTTTCGAGATGATGTTTGAAATGAAAATTCGGAAGGGATAATATAACCATCTGTAAATCTTGGTTTAATGCGTATCAATGGAAGATCTCCTCGAGAGTTTTGTTGATCAATGAAAATATCCACGGTTCATGAGTAATGAGCTGTTACCATTAAATATTACGAATTGCATATTTAGAAAAAAGTGCGAAGGTGGCGGTGACGACGAAGAGCGATTAAGGATTAGAGATTTCATAAAGGCACCAACCAGATGACGTGTGAAAGAGATTTTGTGATGCTTGAAATGAATACTTGGAAAGGATAACACAACTCTCCGCAAATCTTGGTTTAATTCATATTAATGACAAATATTCTGCATCCTTTCAGACATTAATGACAATCTTAACAGTACCTGGATGATGAGCTATTAGCATTAAAGCTTAATAATTGCATATCTAGAAAAAAGTACGAAGGTGGCGGGGATGGCGAAGAGTGATTAAGCATTGCACATTTCATCCACCCGCCAACCCACGAAAGAGATCCAAAGAAATGGCCAAGTATGGAAAGAGGTCGGGAAAGCTTCAAAATAGGGTCACGAGTTATACTCAGGAGACGTGAGGGGTCGATGGTCAAATTGTATGTCTATGAACTTTTGACTGCAGAATGTGTAACACAGAACATGGAACAATGACAGATTTCAACGGTCAATTTATATATTGCAGAATTTCGGGTGTTGTTTGTAGGTAGCGGAACAATGGAAGCGCAATGTTGAGAAAGCGTGGCCAGGAACCATCGATGTTAATAGTGGACAAGTATGCAATGGGTAAGTGGTTGGTCGAACTCATGATGTAAAAGCATGAGACAAACTCAGAATAGGGAATATTGATGGGCTTGAAAACATGCCCACAAGTTCTACTCAGGAGACGAGAGGGCCCGATGGTCAAATTGTCTGTATCCCAACTTTTGATTGCAAAATGTGTAACATGGAACATGGGACTTCGACGGACTTCGACGATCAATTTTTATATTGCATAACTTAGGGTGTTGTATATAAAAGCATGACACATTCGAAAAAGTGACACATTCAAAAAAACGACTAAGTAACCAGAAAGGGAAAGCAAACGAGAAAAAATAAAGGTGAATTTGGTTGCCAATATGTTGATTGGGAAGTTCGGGTGTTGTTTGCAGGTGGTAGAACAATGGAAACACAATGTTGAGCCTGCTTATCCGGGAACTCGCAATCCAAAAAGTTTGCTGAATATGAAATAGGGAAGCGGTTGGTCGGACTCATGATATAAAAGTATCAGTGGAAATCTGAAGACGTGAATCTGCCAACCCCCACACCTAGAAATTTTTCAAAAAATGACTAAGTATTCAGAAAGGGAAAGCAGAGGGAAAAAAGAAAGGTGATGGCAATTTTTGGAAGCAGGGATTGGTGTAAGAAAGCCCCATTGATGGTCTTAATAGTAACTATGAAGTGCATTAAACAAGTGAACATGCTCTTCAATCAAGGAATAGATAAAGCAATCCATGCTTATAGTTTCCAGGATGTGTTTGTATAAGAGAAGCATTGAAAAACCACAAGAAAATCAATTTTGGGATGTTTAAGTAAAATTATTGTACTGTCAACTTCACCGTAAGTATAAAAATGACGAATTTGAATTTTAAGACGAATTTGAATTTTAATGTCCTTTGGTTGATATGATAGTTCCATTGGACTTCACATAGTATATATTCTTTTATTTCAAAATATTCCTGGAGATGAATTTTGCTAAGTTCATCGATCAAGGAAAAGTGCTAAAACGAGCCACATACTACATTTGTGTCAGAGAGATTATATTAAAAGGAAAATCATGTCTTGTATATTCTTTAAGATCATAGAAAAATTGCCAAGATCCTGAATGTATCATTAATTTCCAGAACGAAGCATACAACGAAGAGCCAAGTAAACACCAAATGTATTGAAAGTCGAAGCACAAGGAAACACATGAACACATAAGGCACCACGTGAGTGTTGGATTACTGAGAGGGGGGGTGAATCAGTAATAGCGTAATTATAATCATTTTTCTTCAAATGTTATATCAATGTAGAATTATTATCCAATAATGAGCAATAAG
>SNQJ01S0152403.1:8942-22923 GCA_010110895.2 Picea sitchensis | reverse complement strand
ATGAAGCGCCAAAAGTCATGTGGGCCCCGTTTGGGTAAGTTGGTGCATCAACTTCCCGGGGTCGTAACTTTTGCATACGATCTCTGTTTTAGGCGTGTGATAGCTCGTTGAAAAGGTATCGTCGAGGAGATTCATTTTGGGGGCTCAATCATGCCTTTGGATATCATTGAGAACCCCGATCACGAAAAAAGTTCATTTAGGCCCTCAAAATGGCCCCGGAAGTGAAAACCTGCTAAAAATAGTAAATTGCCAAAATGGCCAGAAAACTGTTTTGATCCATTTGGAAAAGGTGGGTGGCCCCCGATATCCACCTGGATCAGTAGATTAGGATTTCTTTTGGTGAAAAATTTGCACTGATATGTACATTTTCAATCTTGCCAGGGGTACGAGAGATATCGATCGCAATGGTAGGAGAGATACTCTCCATATTTCCTTTGGCATAAATGTTGTATGTATCAATTGGAACTACAACATGACCAACTATCTCACTCAAAGTAGATTGAAAGTGATCTTGTTCAATTCTTTCAAGATTTGGGAGAAAATAAGAACGATGATGCATATAATCCCAAGGTTTTCCAAAACCATTCATTGCTTCGATGATAGCTTCATATGAGGGTAAAGTTTCATAGATCCAATCATGTGAACAAGAAAACAAAGTGGCCCGCACATGCCTAAGAAAAGGATCTTCCTCATCCATCAACAAGGTAACAAGATCAAGATCGACATAAGAGTCCAGAACAACTTGATACACAATATCCGTTTCCGATAGTGGCATGGCCATTCCATCATGTGACCAACTTTCACAAGACGAAGTCAAGGAAGGTAGGGTTCAAGGATCCCTAAAATAGGAAGTGCGGAAAGGAACATACCTCTCTAACGACACGGTCCTACTGGACATGGTGTAAACATGGTGAATCGGTGCCATGAATCTGAAAGAACCCATAAGGGAAGAATACATTCTGACACTAATATTCTTAGTTACCATCTGAGAACTGTCTACCACGAGAATCAACGGTCCAGCAGATGCATTGGGACTAGCATACGCAAAGGATAACTGGTCGATCGTCACGATCTTCCCATCGAGTGGAAAATAAAGAGTGCAGAAGAAGGATGACACGGTGAAAGTCATAGCATATGTCCAATTGCGTCCTGGTAACAAGTTATAATCAAGAGGCACATCAACTACCTCAACATCCACCTCTACCTTCCTCCCACCTAACTGGACCTGAAAGGAAGGAAGAATATCGTGAGGGCAGAAGGAACAATCGTCAAAATAAGTCAACATGGTTGATGATTGAGAGGGATTCAGAGAGTCGAGATCTTTCCAACAGATCAGGGACATCACACATGTAGTAGCGCCTTCATAAAAAAATTCACATTTGATGGTATACTTAGAGTACCCCATGTGGATTTGGAATGCCACATGGTAGGGCAAGAGAGACTTCACATGTTTGACGTCAAACTTGATAACTTTCGAGCCACTAAGTGCTAGAGCTCCTAATGCATATAGAAAGACATTCCTCTATGAAGGACACATCTGGAGTACCTCCAGATCTGACATCACACAAGGGGTTTGACCCAGGTCCTCAACAATAGAGTATTTTTGGGCTACTCTAGCATTTGGATTGTGGGTAGTGCGCTTGAGTACTCCTTTCAAAATACGAGGCAGTGGCTCTGATTTTTCGATCTATAAATTTGTCTCCAGAGGAGGAGGAGGAGATTCTAGACCAGGTATAGGCTATGAAGAACTATAGTCGCGAGAACAAATGGCTACATGAGCCTTAGCATCGACCATAACGATACACAAATGTTCACCTTCTTGAGACGACGGGTTTTGACTCCCACCAGTTGCATTTTCTGCATTTGAGTAGCTTGAGGCCATGTGTTGGTTATGTGGAAAATGATTCATCGACACGGAAGGCGGTAGAGATAATAGTCTCGTAGCTTCTGCAAGTTTGGGGCATAAATGATTAAGGTGATCGTTTGTATAAATCTTACATGGAAATTTCACCTTGCGTATCTCTTTCTTTCCCTCTCCAACATTATTGTTCGTCTTCTCATTATTACCATTGTCCTAGTGTTTATTGTTATTTTTTCCACCCCTATGATTATTATTACATCCTTTCTTCTCATTCCCTCCTAGTTGTTGGTTACCATTTGGGTCGGTCGATGATTGCATGGAATGTACATCCACCGACTAAGTGGGATTGGAAGACACATATGAAGCTGACCCTCTTGTAGACTGGTTTAGAGACAACTCTTTCAAATGGCTTGTCACCGAGTCTGCGGATTTTACATTGGCGGAGCCTACAATGCCATCAACATGAGGTCCAATCTTCTATCTAGGGTCATAGGTTGACCTCGGTGCATCCGGAGGAATGTGGTATAACATCCCAGATTGAGCATATATAAGATCTAATTGATGGGCTTTGAAGATCGCTTCTTCCTTAGTGGTAACCCTAGATGTAGCAACATCCTTCGAGATAGGAGGCTACAAAGACTTGAGGAACCATTCTAAAAGAAAGGTCGGGGGTATGGAGGTCTTAATCAACCTCTTATTTCTATTCCACTCATGGATATGATCTGAGATATGAGTGGTTGTGTCCTGGTGTAAAGTTGACAGAAGTTCTAGGCCAACATCGTAATGAAACAACAATTGGAAGTGGTTAAGGAAGACCAACACCATTTGACTAAAGGTCCCATATGCCCCCCTAGGTAGCTCTATATACCATTTCACAATGACCCCAATGAGGGTGCGTTGAAACAATCTTAACCAAATGGAATCGTCATTAAGGGAATTCGAGGAGCACCATAGGTTAAATGTAGTAACGTGATCACTAGGATCCTCGCCAATCTTACCTTTGAATTTCGAAATGTTCGAAGGAAGCTTGGTGGGGACGGGGGGCCATGTAGGATCATGACACATAGGTTCATTCATCAACTTAGACAAGTATGGTAGATTAAGCGTGGCCAAAAAAGGGAGATGGGGTTGCGGCATCTGGCCCCAAGCTCCTAGGAAAGATTGTGCTTGAGGAACTATAGCCCATCCAGGGTTCTGGTAAGCACCATGGCCCTGTTCGGGATTGTAAGACCCTCCTCTAGGATGAATCATAAGAGGTTGGTTGGGCATCATTCCAGTAGGAATGTTCTGATGGGGGTTAAAAAAGTTTCCCCCAGCCGGATTGGATCCGGGTTGGGGGTTGCCCAAGGTGTGAAACTGACCTCCTACGAGTGTGAATCCGAAGGATAGAGGTGGATTCGTCATGCAAAACGTGTTGGTCAGAATCAACACTGAAGAGGTAAGGGTATAGGACGAAACTTGAGCAGAAGCTTGTCCGCCAGGTTGGTTACTCAACCCAGAAGCAACAGGATTAGACCCAGGGTTGAAAAAGGGAATGCCTCCCATATTAGGAGTCATTTGAGGGATTTGAGAACCACCAAACAAAAATGGAGTATAAGGAGGTGTAGTGCCCCCAAGTCCAATGCTAGCATAAGGGNACCCAGAAGCAACAGGATTAGACCCAGGGTTGAAAAAGGGAATGCCTCCCATATTAGGAGTCATTTGAGGGATTTGAGAACCACCAAACAAAAATGGAGTATAAGGAGGTGTAGTGCCCCCAAGTCCAATGCTAGCATAAGGGTCAACAAATGGGATGGAGTTTGAAAACTATGAAGTAAAATTCGACATACCATATGAAAAAGGACTAGAGGCCATAGGGATGGATTGAACATTATAGCCCGGTGAGTGACCAAGAGACCCAAATGGGTTCAAGGCAAGAGATTGAGCATTCACTATAGGACGGGTAGTAGTAATGATAGGTGCCTCCGACACTACAACCATTGTGGTTGCAGGAGTCAAAGGGGTGCCATTAACTATAGTAGGTGTGGGAGTCGAAGAGGTCCGTGTGTTCTAAAGACTTGGTTAAGTACTCATCCTTGTAGAATCACAAGTCTGAACAATGGAGGTGTGTGTGGTTAAATGAATAACTAATAGTTGACATTACCATACTCAACTCATGGTTCCAATTATTAGCTTTCTTCAAGGAACCATCTCCTTGGGGTCAAAAAGAGTATGTCATTGAGATTGTCACCCTACTTAGTGATCTCGAGCTAAGTCAAGATTTCCTACACAATGGTATAATTGAGACAATAAATGGAATGGTTGAAGAGCCATCCATTCATGGACGATCATCTAGGGCATGATGTAGCAACAATCTCACCCATGAATGATCATTTAAGACATGATGTAGTAATAATCTCATCTTTCGTCCCAATCAACAAAGTATTTTAGTAATATGCATAAAAGATAATTACCAATGATCAATATCCATTCTACTATGTAACATTAAATATTACGATAAATAGTGTATAGATTGCCGAATCTGAATTATTTTCAGATCGACCACAACATTCAAAGCTGAATAACAAGATACACATTCCTCACCGTGGCTACTACCATATTGGTGTGACAATGCTTCGAAACTTTTTTCGACGAAGAAAAAGAACGATGTTTTGCATTATCTAATAAGAAAGAGAACTCCACGTCACCAAAGTCGATGTACCCTAATGTGAAAGAGAGCGATGAGAAAATATCCGCATGCCACGTTGCCCAAATCTATTTATATGAAAGAGCAATCTTAAAAAAGATTACTAGAAAAAACCTTATTTATCTACTCGCGCTAGCTCAAGAAAACTTATTTATTCCAATGTGAAAGGGGCTCCACAGAAAGATTCCTCCTTGTGCCACATTAGAAAAATCTAATTCATCCTAGTGTGAAAGAGCGCTTCACGAAGAGATTCCTCGTGACTTATAGACCAATTGTGATAAGAATGCGCAACGTGGAGGTGGGGTCAACACTACGTTAAAACATTAGGGGTTGATCATGTTGATAGTTTCCTAAAATTAATCTACAACAAAACCCAATTTTAATAATGGGCCCGGTACGAGTTTTATTGTAAAAGGAAGAATGATGAGTTACTTGAAATACTAAGACTACGTGTTATGCTAATTATTCTGTGTTCGGTACTACAGCGATGGCAATCCACTCAAATTATCCTTTACTTCACCTAACACCCACTCTACCTCCTCTATATAAACACAAAATGCTTAAGAAGAATAGAATACAGTACAGAGCAGAATGGTTAACATGCTCATGCTCATACGAGGAGGACTCGACCGTCTTCGTCGACGGATAAAGATAGTGAAAGCAGACGGAACGGCGATGAAGCTGCGGAGTCCTGTTTCTGTGAAGCAAATCCTCGTCGATTATCCAAATCACGGGATATTCGAGGCAGCCGCCTTTGGTCCTCTTCCAGAAAAGGCAGCGCTTGTAGCTGGTCGTCTCTATCATCTCATTCCTCTCCCACTCTCACATCAGGAATTCATCAATTACAACAACAATACCAATAGAGGGCACTTTGTGAGAGCCAGTTCCAGGTTACAGCCACCTTCTTCTGCAGGCACAGCCACAGATTCAATTAATGGAGACGGCGTCAGAATTGTTTCTTCTTCCTACTCCACTCACGGATCTATGGTGCGTGTAAAGCTTCGACTCAGAAAAGAAGAGCTCGCCTCATTTCTTTTGGCCAATAACGTCAACATCGCGATGATAGCTCCCTCATTTGAAGGTGCCACTGGGCAGTTTCCATGGAAGACGAGGCTAGATACGATAGCTGAAACCCCAGCCCGCTTGGAGATTTATAAGCATCTGTCAGACGATCATGAGCGCAGATATAGTCTGCAGCATACTTAGTATATACTTTATATGACATAGTTTGCTTGTATGGATATTGTGAAGATGAAGTTCTAACATAATTTTCGTAAGCTAAGAATGTATCGGTGACTAGGCTATTGGAAACAGGATACACTTAGAATTAGGTATTTCCAAGTGATATATGGGATTCCAAAATTTTATAATATTTTGGAAGATACATATGTATGTATACATGCACGGAATTTTATAAGTTAGGTAGTAAGTTTTCTTTAAATGAAAATTTCGTTTCCAAAGTACTATGCCATATGTTGTTTCTTCAAATAAACGCTCTTGGTTTACAAATTTGTTTATAATCTGATCCTCCTGACACCACACAGCGTTCGAACACTTTTCAATTCGCTAAGTTGATTAAGATTATTAGTATTAGGTATATTATCATTAATTATTTTAATAATAATAATATATTTTTAAGTTCATCACCATGTTAGATATTAAATTGGTTTATGAGATCCCCTTTGTTTATGCGAAGGGACCTTCTTAGCTCAACAATTTGATTGGTAAAGTCTATGGAGGTATACATACCCTAGTCCTCTTTGGATTTGAACTTGTGACCTCTTAGGAGGAAACACATGTTCTTAAGCCATAAACAAAACGGTTTTCAACATTTCACGCATTTCACCCTAAAGTGGTCTCTAGATCCTCATACTCATTATACTTGTCGCTCATAAGTCGGTCAAAGTTAATGGAATCTATAGAAAAGAACAATGATGTTGTGAAAATGGAAGAGTAAAGTTTATTACACACAAAGATTGTTTGTTGAATTAATGTGATGATGCATATAAATACAACAAGATTTCTGTCAAGATATTACATTGATCACAAAATTGACGAGTTGAGAGAATATCTCAACCACACACCAAAAGCGGAGCCAACTTACTTGAACCAATCTTCTCAAATACAACTAACTAACAATCTCCTAAATAAAAAAATAAGATAAACAATATCTCTAACACTCCCCCTTAATGTTTATCTTCTTATTCAATTTTCTTTTGCTTGCTCATGTTTGTTGTCTTAGTCTTTGTTTGAATCATGTCCTCTTCATATGGATGGGATTTACTGTGTTGCTTCACTTTACTAGCTTCCCCTCATCATAAATTACTTGGTATTTTGTGGCTTACCCCTAACC
Source organism: Picea sitchensis (assembly GCA_010110895.2). Taxonomy (NCBI): domain Eukaryota; kingdom Viridiplantae; phylum Streptophyta; class Pinopsida; order Pinales; family Pinaceae; genus Picea; species Picea sitchensis. The sequence goes on along the minus strand of SNQJ01S0152403.1, from coordinate 16,023 downwards.
ATTACAATGCTCAAGTGGTTTTGGATGACCATGAACCATGACACCAAGTGGTTTCTAGTTGACCACAAACTTTGCATACAATTGGTTTCGGCTGATCACAAACCATTATGATGGGGAAACCGATTTACAATGCACACACTCGCTTGGGTTTTCTTCACTATGAGATTCATCTTCAAACTTTCCTCTTCTTCCTTTTGTACTTGCACAAAATTTATTAACTTGAACTATTTCTTCCCCTTGTACCTGCAAACAACTAATCATTGATGTTCATATAAAAAGTAATCCATCTACCGATATACATGAGTAACCAACTGATCCAGGAGGATCTAAGGAATTCTCACAAAGGTCTAGGAGGATCTGGAATGCTCATAGAGGTCACAGGGGATCCATGAATGATCAAAATTAGACTATATCAAATCGTAAAAAAAAAAAAAAAATTGTGTATAGCTCTTCGTCAACTTTCCAATGGTGTAAACTGTTTGTCAAATGAAGTTTGTATGTAAAAGTTATGGGTAGTCAAAGTTCTAGTCAACCAAGGTCAAAGTCAAAAGTCAAAAGGGTAAAAAGGACACGTGTCATGTCCATATAGTGACACATGGCATGAATGTACATGTGACATCGCCAAACCCCAAGGTTCCATGTGGACTGATCATACAACTAACTAGGCAACAAAGGTGGTTCAAACACGGCTTGACAAGTGACATCTAAGTGGTTCAATGGTGTGTTGACACATGGCATTAGGTAGCCAATTAGAAGCTGCCACATGGAATATTTCCATTGTCCTATACGGTTAATGTGTTGTAAAATTTTGGAGTCAACATGGTTTGACCCCATGACCTCCATAGCCTCCATGCCTTAACAAAGCTCCCACGACCATCACACCACACAATACAACTTCATATATATATGTCATATAATATATTTAAAGGAATGTGAAGGTTTGTTTAGGGGGAGAAAGGGGCCAAGGGCTAGCCCCCAACCCCTGGGCATATACTACACCACACGACCTGAACCTTAAGTCCGCGGGGAGCTTAACCTTGTATTGCGCGGGAGTTATACCACATGCAAACTATATATAGTATATAGTTTGCACTATATACTATATATATAATATAAAAACTAAACAACCACTGAATGTGCCATAGAAGGAGAATCAAACCCATACCTCCACTATTATAGCACATGGCTTTAACCACTATGCCACCAAGCCACATTTAGCAGAGATTCCGCCAAATTTGGTAATGAATTTACATTAAAGTTCGGGTATGGTTTTGGAGGTCGAACCTATATAGGGGAACACATTATGAGGTGTGAACGCGGTCCATGACTGCAAAAAAATTGAGGTGCATGGATATCGATACAGTTCATGTATCCCAAGATGGTACGGACTATATGGAAGTACGTGCAAGTACAAACTTAATTTTGTGTTGCACAGTAAAACGTGTCAAATAGTACCTTGACGGAATTTCAAGTGTTTTATATCAATTTTGCACCATTTTCCACAAGGATCGTGAATATGAGTTTTTTTTTGTGATTTGAGGTCATTTTCAAAAAAAAAATCTCAATTTGTTATTAATGGGAATTTAATGCATTGTTTTGTGTGTTGAAGAGCGTAAAATTGATCTAGTTTGGAAATTGGTCGACGTTATAGTCAAAAGTTTCAAAATTTTGCAAGGATTTCAATGGTGAAGTTATTTTCATTTTTTGAGAAATGGAATTTAAGATCATCCATTAGTGAGTCATTTTACATGTGTTTTTGATACTTGAGATGGAGAAAACAGTTTTCATTGGATTGAATGGAACTTAAATATAAAACAAAAGTATGCAATTTGAGTTCTTTTATTTGTTGTTGTGTCATATCACCATCATCAAGAAAGATATTCTTCAGTTTATGAGATTTTGGGTAAAAATCACATCATCATAATTATGCAAACCAACCCAATGTGATTACTCAATTATTTTGGATCAAGTTAGATACTGCGTCTACATATGTGAAGCAATAAGTGGTGTCTAAGACTTTTCAGATCATGTTGGTATCAGAGATAGTTTTTTCGTGTGTTGCAAGTTGTTGTTGTGATGAGATCCAAGAGTTCAACTGGTGAAGATATTGAAGGATCTTTTCAAGAAAGTAAGAGAAGTAAGGTTCTTATGAAGCTGAGACTCCAGAAGAACAATAATCGACAAATCCAGAGAGATCATTCTGGGTTAAGAATGCAATTGCAAGATCTTGAGGAAGAGAAGCAAAGGATGCAAGATCAATTGTTATGTCATTAATATTTCTACATGAGTATTTTTCATGAATTAGAGAGAAGGTTGCAAATGGCACCATCAACCAGTAAAGTTGCACAAGCAAAGAATGAGAGAGTCTCTCTTGCACTATCTCCTTTTCTTACGAGGAAAATCACTCTATGGCATGGGGTAAACCACAACATACATAAATGAATGCATAAATAAACTCTAATATCAAGTATGTTATATAAACAAATATGCTAACAAGACAAGATAAAGAGCCTACCTCATCCAAACATTCGATGAAGTCCATCATTGAGCACTTGAATCAAAGTTATACAACTGCAACTTGTCTTCAACAACCAAGATACACAAGCATATGGTGAAAATATATAAATTTATCACATATAATAGCATAATCCATCAATATTCATAACAAATACGCCCATGGAATAACAATTCAAATATTTGCAAGACATTAATTGGATGAGAAAAGAGTATTTCTATTAAAATATGAACAAAAAAAGTGTATGAATGACAAACTTCTGTGTCGGCACATCTCGGAACCAAGAAACTAAGTTCCTTCCAGCTGAGCCTCCACTACTTCAATCCTCCACCAGAGGCAAACTCATATAAGAGAGACAATAAGGTTCTCCATCAAATAGGGAAGAGATTGGGGGATGAACAATGTGTTCATACTTAAAAGGAAAAAGGGATGTAGACTCAATATGAAATGAATAATTTCTCCACAGTAACTTTTCTCTCAAAGTTGAATTATTTCTCCTTCTTCCACGGCTTGGATATGGCCCATTTATAGACTTCAAATGGAACTGAAGGGTTGATTTGAAATATTTCCAGTATATGGAAGGTCAAGGATCATGGATCTCGTGATGTGACATGGAAACCCGACACCATTTTTTAATTTTGGGCACAAAACCTAATGTATGTAGGGTGTAATGGTGCAACCTGCGTATATGCATGTTGTGTAGCTATTAGGGTGTGTATATGTGGAAAATACAATTTTTATCTCCGGTAACTGCAAAAAGGGACTTCAAGTCTGCATAGGGAAATGGAAAAGGCCTTCTGATCAAGTTGCATGGGGTGAGGAAAATATTGCTATAATATATGCCCCCTAATGTGTGAGGTTAGAGGAGTATATGTGATGACCAAAATACATTATAATTCCCAGAAGTGGAGTAATGGAGACCCAACTGGAAAAACTAGTTGCTCATAAGAATACTACATTCCATAATGACTTTGTACACATGGCTGCCAATTTGAATTACACTACAGATCCATGTGGAAATATACCAAATAGTTGTTCATGGCCATGAATAGGAAATACAAAAGTAGATACATGCCATAGGATTTCATTGTCACGAACACGGCCCAATGAAAACCTGTCTCAAAATAAATATGAAGATATCTATATACAATAGAGTACAATCCGATCTCCCATGGTCACTGAAGTCATATAGGTACTGGTCCAATGAATTATAGAACAACTCAAGAAAGATGTCACTATGAACTAATGTCTTCAAGTCTTCTACATGATCCACCAAAGGTGTAAGTCTACATCCTGTAAATAAAGGAGTTGAGGTCGAATACAACAATACTTCGTTTGATTACCTGTCATTAAGGTATACCATTAACAATGCGAGACAACCTACCGATAATGAAAGTAGGTATCAAGGAACCAAGTACATTCTTGCAAGTGTGAATAAAGGTGTTGAGGTCGAACACTTGAAGAATCCATCGATCAAGAGAAATTGATGTGTTCCCAACTGTCGATGGTGAGAGAACCTAAAAATGATGACAGCAAGCCTCTAGGTACTCATAGGACTCTAGGCCTCGTTTCCAGAATAGATGAGCTGAATTCGATGGAAGGAGACCCGCTGAAAGGAGAGCATTAATGAATCTCTCATAAGTCAGCACGAGGTATAAAGCAATAGCTTGATGATTTGGAGGAACTCGAACGAAGAACATGTTCACGAGCCAATGACCATGTGCATCTTTCACATGCACCAAATGCAAGCAGTGCACAGAAAATACCCTTTGAATAACAACCAATAAGGAAAACTTTCGAAAAAGGCAAGGAAGCCACCAATAAGGCTAATGGAATCCAATACACTACATGAATCCCAATGTGTGAATAAATTTATTTCCTTCAAACATAGGGGAAACCCCTCAGTCAACGATCAATGAGGAGATGTCGATTGTTGGGTTCAAGATTACCTACCCATAAGGAAAGTAGGACCAGGGTGCACGGTAGGAATACAAATTCATGTAATTCTGAGACACACTAAGGGTATGGCCCATATGAAAAGTCAAGAGTTCTGAGAAATGATGGACATGTTGATAGACATCCTTTGAACAAGAGCATGAGACATATGGATGACTCTGGCAACATATATTGGAAGAGTAACTAGTCGGGGGAGTAAACTCTAAGTAACGAGTTCAACTTCCCAAGGTCATGCTAAACCCAAAATTTTTGATGACAAGTGGACTCAAAAGTTTGTTCTTTGTTCAAAGGCAACACGACTACTGCCAACATGAGATAATATTCTTTTCCCGCCCATCGTTTTTTGTTTTTCATAGTCAAATGAATTCTATGATACATAGGAGGAAACACGTGTCGCGAGTAAGAAACTAGTTCCAACAATGGAACATACCTATGCTCAATGAAAGGAGTTGCATGCAGGATATGGATACTCGGGGGAATGTTTCCTCTTGGGGTATATGGTGTCAAGCTGCAAAGGATATAAAAAAGCCTTTTCTTGGTTGATGATGCAAACTGCTAAGGTGATAGGCTTATAATGAGAAAGTGAAAATCGACAATAGGCTCAATACTGCAAGCAAGAGAATGAGATGCAATTACAACTTAACTCCAAAGAATGTCATTTTTCATAAATTTAGTCCCTTAGGCCCGAAAAATTATAAAACAATACCTAGGAGAACTCTTCTAGGCACTAGTGACTAGAGTATTCCTTTTTTGAAATTAGTCTAATTGGTTTGAAAAAGGGTTAAAATTACACCAAATAGATGTCCTTTCAAATCCAATGTACGAGTATGAAAGACAAAAGTTCACTCATAAATATTTTCAATTTTTTAGAGAGTTGGAAAAGAGCTTAAACAAGACTTGTGGGAATCCCATAGGCACATGTTAGCATGTTGATGAGTAAGAAATGAGGTTCAAACGCAAAGTCATATTAGTTATAAGGGACTCCCGGTCCTACGAAAGAATATTTTCATGGGCACCGAATGGCACCGAGGTTCTAACTAGGGCACCCATGTTTGGTAAGTCTCTACCATTCAAAAATGACACTTCTATTAGCAATAAAGAGGTTATGTGTTGCTAATAATTGGGTTCATACCTAAGACATATAAATTGCAGTTATAGGATAATGCAAGTGTGCAAAAAAAAGTGATGACCTATCGTATATGATGGTTAGTGAAAATACCTGCCAAAGTCACGAACGAAAGACATGAAGCTAGAAACTGCAAGAATCCCTGGATCAAATCACCAAAACCAACTCCATCCACTGCATTATTAGTCCACTAGGCCAAAATATTTAGAAAAAACTATGTAAAGTGGGTAAATTTTTTCTATAAATAGTAAAATATAATTAATTTACCATATCATTTCTATTGTTTACTGAAACAATGCATTTTGGACCAATTTCCCCTGATCTTCAACTGTCGATTGCGGGAGATATGAGTGACAAAATTGACAACCGTCTAGACCAAGTAAGTCTTATTTCCCTTCTCTTCATTTCTATTGGTTTAGAATTTTAATTTAGGCTTTAATTCTTGAGTATTTTAAGGAGTAAATTAGAAACTAGGATATACGTGGGTTGTGGATCATCGGGTCGCGTATACGCATCCCTGTACGCGTCGGTTATCAAAACAGACCACGTATATGTAGCCCTATATGCGACTATGTAAATTGCAATTCACGTACAAGTCTGTGAGTTGAATTTTTAAAATGATATTGACTCAAAAATTGATTTTAAACTTGCAGGATGGTGCTAGAGTGGAGAGAAAGAGATCATTAAGAGGTTAATGCTATAGTAGAAAGAGATCGAGGGGCCCAAATGAAATTAAGAATATGTAGGCTATATAAATTGTTGGCTCTCAAAGGCATGGGGGCTCAAGTGAGATTGATCCAAATGTTGGTGAACTGCTGGGATCCAAATATAGAGGCCTTCAACCTCGATAGGAAACCATTGAGGATTGAAGTCAAGGACATATATTTTTTGACAGGATTATCATGTCGGGGTGAGGTGGTGAACCTCAAATCCCAGGGATCTGGGAGTGGCATGAATATAGAGGACTACATAGCCACTCACCGCGTTGCAGGAACCGAGAAGGTAGGGAGCCAACTCCTGATCAGAGTGACCAACAAACCGAGTCTCAAGATCATTTTCCTAGTGTTGACATGGATCACAGGGTCGGCCTCATTTCATCAAGAATCAATTCCACTTATGTTCTACTCGATGGAGTTCTTATGACCTGTGGTTTATGATTGATGCACCTTACTGTTGCCCAACATGAAGAACCAACTAATAGAATCCAAACAAGATAGAAAGAGGAACTTCAAGTTTGCGTCTATCTTATGTAGTTTTTTCTTTGAGTGGGTTCTAGGATTGGACCCTAGAGTTGAGATTATTCCACATTGACTTCATGATCCATCCATGGCATGGTGGACCGATGTGATTAGGCAGTTGAGGGGTGGTAGGGTACCAACACCCTACAACGACGAGATTTTATTTTGGTGGCATTGGCATGTGATAGATCTAAATGACTACCCATATACAGGGATCAAATTCAAAGGAGATCCATACATGCCATT
>SNQJ01S0152402.1:27429-40260 GCA_010110895.2 Picea sitchensis | reverse complement strand
ATATTACATTAGTAATGTTATTTTATTTATGTCGGCTTTATTCCATTAGTTGTAATTATACCTCCTAGTCTCCTATATATACCAAGGAGACATTTTCATTTGGAATCATCTTGGAATTGTACATTTATGTAGGAATAAGGAGGTTTCCCCCTTGAGGAGGCTTATTATCTAAATTTCTCTCTTTTTCAAGGCGTTGAGTACTTATTCTGAGGTTTTTCTATGCTATATTGATATTTGGGTCTTAACATGTTCTCCCTGTCGAGGTGGTTCCAACGTGGAGAAATGGCAGGTCTGGTGCGGATGGTATTGAAAAATGACTAGATCGGATCTACGTGGTGGAGGACCTCATCACATATATTCTGAGTTATAGGACATGGGTGGAATATCCCTATTTGTTTGATCATGCCCCAATTTTTCTTCAATTGGGTGTTGGGATTCCGGCAGTTGCTTATCCATTCAATCTAAATCCAGTCTGGCTTAGAGAAGATTCTTTCATCATGATGGTTCAAGAAGTATGGAATGATTTGTAGTTTCAACAATTTAATGGAGCTTGAAGGATACTAGTAGGGAAACTCTCCCTTTTAAAAGACCGAGTTAAGTTATGGTCTAAGGAAAAACGCCTAAAAGAACATATAGAATTGGGAAAGATTGAAGAGGTGCTTACTAACATTTACATAAAGAAGACACATGGTATACACTCTAATGACTTTGATCAGTTAATGTATACTCTTGAGGCTAAGCGAAATAAATTACTAATGGTTGAAGAAGAAATTTGGCATCAAAAGAGCAGGGCGATATGGATTAAATGTGGAGATAAAAATACTAAGTATTTCCATCACTTTGCAAGCTATAGGAGAAATAAAAAATACATCTGGGAGATAAAGGATGAAGCAGGGGGGATCCATACAGGACAGGTGGCCATAAAGGAAGAAGAAAACAAGTTCTTTAAATCCTTCTTTAGTGATATAGGTCAGAACAACATTGGGGATCAGATCAACTTAATCAGGTTGTTTCCAAATTTTGTGAGTGAGACAGAGGTTCAATTTCTAGAATAGTCATGTACGAGGGATGAATTCCTTGAGGTACTAAAGGGTTTTGCAAAGGACAAAAGTCTGGGGCCGGATGGATGGACTGTAGAATTTTTCTTAAATTTCTTCGAGTCGGTTGGACAGGATTTGACTGATATGGTTGAGGAAACAAGAATCAGAGGGGAGGTTATCAGATTCCTCCACTCAACTTTCCTGGCATTGATTCCCAAAGTTAATAGTTCCTCTTCTTTCTCTGATTTCCGACCAATTTCACTCTGTAACTTATGTTACAAGATCATTCTAAAGTTATAGCGAAGAGAATTAGTCCAATTCTGTCTCGAACACTATCAAAAGTAAAATTAGGTTTTCTCAAAGAAAGAAAATTTTTAGATGCTATCGGTACTGCACAGGAGTGTATTCACAACATTAAAACAAAAAAGCTACAAGCTATTATCCTGAAGCTTGATTTAAAAAAGGCCTATGACTATACCAATTGGGATTTTTTGGGGTTAATACTTCTTCAATGTGGCTTCGGGTTGCCAACAAAAAATTGGATCATGGCTTGTGTAACTTCTACAACATATGCCATTTTGATAAATGGAGAGGCAACCAACTTTTTTCAGAGTAGCAGAGGACTTAGACAAGGATGTCCACCGTCACCTCTTCTATTCATTTTGGTAATAAAAGGTCTCAACCTTTCTTTAAAGAAAGCACAAGAAGATGGAGTTCTCATGGGGATAAAAGTTTCCAGATTGATAAAGGTTCTACACTTACTTTTTGTGAATGACATTCTTATAATGTCGAAAGCATCAATTGCAGAATGGGAGAAAATTCAAAATATTCTCCAAGTTTTTTATCGAGCTTCAGGATTGGTGATTAATGTTCAGAAGTATGATTTTATTCATTTTGGAGCTCCCCTAGAAACTATCACTCTTTTAAAAGACTTATACCAATTTTCCTTCAAAGAAATTTCTATAGGATTTAGATATCTGGGGTATTTTATGAAACTAGATAGTTATAAGGTGGAGGACTCGCAATGGCTTTTTGAAAAGTTTGAATCTCAGATTAATTACTGGTGTAATAGATGGATCTCCCTGGGTGAACGCTTTGTGTTGATAAAAGATATATTAGAGAGCCAACTAGTCTATTGGATGACTCTAGCTCATATACTGATCTTGGTTCTCCATGGGATTTGAAAAATGATGATTTCCTTCCTCTGGTCGAGAAATAAGAACAAAAAGATTTATCATTTAAGAAATTGGGAATCAATTACAAAGCCAAAACTCTATGGAGGATGGGGTCTGTGGAAAAACCTTGTTTTCAACAGGGCATTGGCGACAAATACTTTATGGTGAGTATTGGCGACGGAAGTCACTCCTGGATTGCTTGCAAGAGTAGAGCCCGACGCCCATCAGTTTTATGTCATGCTAGTTTTTAATGGGTGATCAAATGGGTAGAGACTCGGGGAGATATCACTCTAACTCAAGGACTGGGTCTGGTGTGTAAGGAACAAAGGAGGTCTTGATCTAAATTCAGTTAGTGGGTTGATTAAAAGATGAATAGGTGGATGACTTGGTAAGAAGAGTGAGCAAACTACCTCGGGAAACAGGCTTTTCAGCAGTTTGTAGAAGAAAGACTCTGAATGCAAGATCCTCTTGGCTCAGGGTTTCAAGAAACTGAAAGGGGGAATCGACTGGATTCTCCAATTCTGATCTGCTCTAACACAGTGTAAACAAAGACGTGAAAGAAACTGACATTCATAAGGCAAGAAGTCTCAAGAGTCCATCCATAACCAGAATAACAATGATTCATTAAAGTTTCACAACCAGGAGCCTTGCTCAACCATCGATGCTTACAAAAATGGAAAAAATGCCTACATATACTCTTCCCCCTTTCGCCCAGCAGAGGCGTCTCATGACTTTCAAGGTGTGGCGTCTCCTCAGTCAAATTTGGCCTGAACTCCTTTGTCAGACACCACCTTAACTCAATATGGCTCTTACAGGGGGGACCTGCGCGCAAGGGTACCATAGGCTGATTGCTCCAGGCCTCCCATACCTTCCATTTATGGCTCGAGCTGAGGTTTCAACTACCTCCATCCACCTTCATTTATTTTTAGCGAGGACCAAGATCGAGGTTGAGCTGACCTGGTCTCTGGAGGATGTGGTGATCCCTTCTGTAGCTAAACCTGGTGCTTTGACCTTTTGCGTAGTTCTTTCTATCACCCCCAAGTGACCACAGGCTGTGACCCTGTGCCTAGCTTTAAAGGCGCTTTCGACATTTCTCATTTCGTGGCTGGGAGGGGGCTGCTCCTTGTGTTTCAAAGTCACAATGGGTGAAAAGGTGAATATCCTAATCGTGCAGCACATGTCCTTTGGATCAGATGGTTGAGATGATGTCGACGACTTCACTATGAAAATCCCAAAAGGCCCCACCCGTGGCTCGGATCTTGCGCCACGTGTCTTTCTGATCAATGGTCCCGATCTTCTCAGGATTTCTTGCACTGGGATTTCACAATGCGTTTCTTCCTCAAATTCCTGATTGACCAAACTGCGAAAGCATGGATGTGCGCCACGTGTCCTTCAGATGGACGATCGGCTCAGATTTGTCTTGAAATATAGGTGCTATCTCTCGTGCTATATCTCAGGCAACTTGGTAGCCCTGAAAACCCGATGACCATCGATCTGCTTTGATAATTGATCCTTGCCATTGAAATCAGATTGCTCGCTTGCTTGATTTTAAGCTCGAAATGGACTTCTTCTGTGAGCTGCACTCAACGCTTATGGTTGTGGCCTTTGAATAAAACACATCCGACCAGTTTTCAAACCCCACTTCTATGATTTTACACTAGAGGCCTAAAATTGGAGAGGAGAACACCCCTATACAAGAAATGTTGCTAACATTAGGCTCCATGGGGGATAGATTCATCCCTATGATGCTCTAAGAACTCATTTTGCAGTTTCAGTGCCTTGTTGTTGGGCTATGGAGTCAAGCTCAAAACACCCCCTGCTGAAAATACAAGCTGAAAAGTAAAAGTAAAACAAAACAAGATACATAGAGCTTATTTATGTACAGTCCTAAACTATCAGAATCCTTTACATGGGGCTAGGTGAAAGCAAACTTCCACCATATCCATTCAAGTAGCTTCCTGAATAGAAGCTCCTTCCTTCTGTCGATGATGGATAACAGATGATGTAACCAGGAGATCAGAATGGTTACATCCTTTAATTCATCTTCAAGGGTTGCCGTGAAGATGAAGGTGGGCGGCTCCAAGGCATAAAGGAAATACCACTCCATGTACTTGCTGACAGGGTCATAGAATGAGTGGCGAATTTCAGAAAATGGGCGACAGACAGCTTCCTCTGCTACACAGTTGTTCACATGTGGCTGAATATCTTTGATAAGCACAGGTTGGTGGACAACTGATGTAGGCTCACTGCTCTCAGGTGGTGGCTTCTTGCTGACTGGCTCTGGACATGAAATATTCTGCTCCTTTGGTTCTTTCTCCTCTTCTTGTTGGCTCTCCCCCGGGTCAGATTCATATTCATCATAAATAGGGACCATGGGATGGCTCTTCTTGTTGTCATGTCAGTCATCGTCTTCATAGTGATCAAATGTAGGATAATCTTGTTTCTCATCATCACTATAATATTCATCAAAAAGGGGCTGACCTTCATTTCTATGTTCCTCCTCCAGAACAGTGATCCCGTCAAAGATTTCCATTTTAGGTATAATGGGACCTGCTGCTTCTGTCTGCTCATACATAATCTTTTTCTCTTTAATCCCAGGTAAACATATATCGTGAGAAACCCCCTGGAGAAAAAGAGAGGAAACCTCTTCCACAATAATCTCTTCTTTACAAACGGGAAGGTCTCCGTCCTTAGAAGCAGGGTTGCTAGGAATATCTGCTTCAACCTGATATTTAGGTGAGCCATCTACCATGGACCACATCTTCTCTATAAACTCATAATCTCCACAAAAGGCATGTTGATATTCATGAACATCTAAAAGAATAGATGCATCTGATATGATGTCAAATGCTTCCCTTCTAGATCTAACACAATTAATATCATTCAACACCTCTATATTTTTACAGTAGATGCTTTCCTCCACAGTAAGGGCTTCATCACAGACATGGTCTACAGGGCTAGCAGAGGCTTCACGAAGCAAAGAAAATTCCTCACAACAATTTTCATAGAAACAATCAGCTGGAAAGTATTCTTTACAAAATGAATTGAAAGTTGTATGAAAACCTGCTAAAGAATAGATGCTTGCAGAGGGAAGACATTGACACCAATCAAGAGAAACTCCCTTTAATGAATACCTAAAAATATTAATCTAGACATCCTCATGCATGATATTAAGTCGATGAATAGCTTCATGGAAGTCCAGTAAATGCTCAGCTGGTTCCTCCGAACTTGTTGTGTGAAATTTAAGGAGGAAAGTTTCCCATTGGTCTCTATCAGGAAGTGCGTTAGGAAAACCAACTATTTGAGAAAAGTCACAGAAAGAAAAACTTTTAGATAATATTTTCTCCATATCGAACCAGTGGAGTCGCCAATCGATCCTCGAATCATGGAGTCGCCAGGTGGAAGATTCACAACTTTGAATATGCCCGATCCTTGTTCACCATCAAAGGTCAGATCTTACGTTGTTGTTACCCTAGGAAGCTTCTCAGGCCAAGAAAGTCGCTGCTGAAAACTTCTCGAGAAAGCTCCTCTGGGTCAGCTTTCAGGTGTGCTCAGGTAGCCACAATTGAAACAGGGCTGTGGAAATGGTGGAGTCTCCACAGTGGAGTCGCCAGGTGCATAGTAGCAATCTTGAAGGGATATGATACCTGATGCACCTTCAGAATCATAGGCTCAATGTCATTCAAACCCGGGGAAAATATTCAACTTCGTCCCCGGCAACGGTGCTAGAACTGTTGGCGATGAAAGTCACTCTTGAATTGCTTGCAGGCACAGAGCCCGACGCCCATCAGTTTTATGTCACGATAGTTTTTAATGGATAGAGACTCGAGGAGATATCACTCTAACTCAGAGGCTGGGTCTGGTGTGTAAGGAACAAAGGAGGTCTTGATCTAATTTCAGTCAGTGGGTTGATTAAAAGATGTAAAGTTGGATGACTTGGTAAGAAGAGTGAGAAAACTACCTTGGGCAATAGGGTTTTTAGTAGTTTGCAGAAGAAAGACTCTGAATGGAAGATCCACTTGGTTCAGGGTTTCAAGAAACTGAAAGGGGGGATCGACTGGGTTCTCCAATTCCAAGTCGTTCAGCACTAAGAAAATCACAAGGACCAATTAGAGACAATGCAACTGTTACAGTGATCCAATCTACATCATCCTATAACAGTTACAACTCGATTGGATTCTCCAATTCTGAGCTGCTCTAACACAGTGTAAACAAAGACATGAAATAAAATGACATTCATAAGGCAAGAAGTCTTAAGAGTCCATGCATAACCAGAATAATAGTGCTTCATTAAAGTTTTACAACTGGGAGCCTTGCTCAACCATCGATGCTTACAAAAATGGAAAAAATGCCTACATATACTCTTCCCCCTTTCGCCCAGCAGAGGCGTCTCAGGACTTTCAAAGTGTGGCATCTCCTTAGTCAAATCTGGCCTGAACTCCTTTGTTAGACACCACCTTAACTCAACATGGATCTTGCAGGGGGGACCTGCACACAAGGGTACCATGGGCTGATTGCTCCAGGCCTCCCATACCTTCCATTTATGGCTCGAGCTGAGGTTTCAACTACCTCCATCCACCTTCATTTATTTTTAGCGAGGACCAAGATTGAGGTCGAGTTGAACTGGTCTCTGGAGGATGCGGTGATCCCTTTTGCAGCTAAACCCGATGCTTTGGCCCTTTGCGCAGTTCTTTCTATCACCCACAAGTGACCGCGGGCTGTGACCCTGTGCCTAGCTTCAAAGGCGCTTTCGGAATTTCACGTTTCGCGGTTGGGAGGGGGCTGCTTCTTGTGTTTCAAAGTCACGATGAGCGAAAAGGTGAAGAGCGTAATCGCGCACCATGTGTCCTTTGGATCGAATGGCTGAGATGACGTCAACGACTTCACTATGAAAATCTCAAAAGGCCCCACCCGTGGCTTGGATCTTTCGCCACGTGTCTTTCTGATCAATGGTCCCGATCTTCTCGAGATTTCTTACACCGAGAGTTCACAATGCGTTTCTTCCTCAAATTCTCGATTGACCAAACTGCAAAAGCACGGATGTGCACCGCGTGTCCTTCAGATGGATGACTGGCCCAGATTTGTCTTGAAATATAGGTGCTATCTCTCATGCTATATCTCGGTCAACTTGGTAGCCCCGAAATCTCGATGACCATCGATCTGCTTCGATAATTGATCCTTGTCATTGAAATCAGACTGCTCGCTCGCTTGATTTTAATCCCGAAATGGACTTCTTCTGTGAGCTGCGCTTGGCGCTTATGGCTGCGGCCTTTGAATAAAACACATCCGACCGATTTTCAAACCCCACTTCTATGCGTTTACACCAGAGGCCTAAAATCAGAGAGGAGAACACCCCTATACAAGAAATGTTGCTAACATTAGGCGCCATGGGGGATAGAGTCGTCCCTGTGATGCTCTAAGAACTCATTTTGTAGTTTCAGTGCCTTGTTGTTGGGCTATGGAGTCAAGCTCAAAACACCCCCTGTTGAAAATATAGGCCGAAAAGTAAAAGTAAAACAAAACAAGATACATGCTTAAAGAGATTATTTATGTACAGTCCTAAATTATCAGAATCCTTTACATGGGGCTAGGTGAAAGCAAACTTCCACCATAGCCATTCAAGCAGCTTCCTGAATATAATCTCCTTCCTTCTGTCAATGATGGATAACAGACGACGTAACCAGGAGATCAGAATGGTTACATCCTTTAATTCATCTTCAAGGGTTGCCGTGAAGATGAAGGTGGGTGGCTCCAAGGCATAAAGGAAATGCCACTCCATGTACTTGCTGACAGGGTCATAGAATGAGTGGCGAATTCCAGAAAATGGGTGACAGACAGCCTCGTCTGCTACACAGTTGTTCACATGTGGCTGAATATCTCTGATAAGCATAGGTTGGTGGAAAACTGACGTAGGCTCACTGCTCTCAGGCGGTGGCTGCTCGCTGACTGGCTCTGGACAGGAAATATTCTGCTCCTCTGGTTCTTTCTTCTCTTCTTGTTGGCTCTCCCCCGGGTCAGATTTGTATTCATCATAAATAGGGACCATGGGATGTCTCTACTTGTTGTCATGTCAGTCAGCATCTTCATAGTGATCAAATGTAGGATAAGCTTGTTGCTCATCATCACTATAATATTCATCAAAAAGGGGCTGACCTTCATTTCTATGTTCCTCTTCCAGAATAGTGATCTCGTCAAAGATTTCCATTTTAGGGATAATGGGACCTACTGCTTCTAGCTGCTCATACATAATCTTTTTCTCTTTAATCCCAGGTAAACATATATTGTGAGAAACCCCCTGGAGAAAAAGAGAGGAAACCTCTTCCACAATAATCTCTTCTTTACAAATGAGAGGGTCTCCGTCCTCAGAAGCAGGGTTGCTAGGAATACCTGCTTCAACCCGATATTTAGGTGAGCCATCTACCATGGACCACATCTACTCTATAAACTCATAATCTCCACAAAAGGCATGTTGATCTTCATGAACATCTAAAAGAACAGACGCATCTGATATGATGTCAGATGCTTCCGTTCTAGAGATAACACAATTAATATCATTCAACACCTCTATATTTTTACAGTAGATGCTTTCCTCCACAGTAAGGGCTTCATCACAGACATGGTCTGCAGGGCTAGAAGAGGCTTCCATGAAGCAAAGAAAATTACTCACAACAATTTTCATAGAAACAATCATCTGGAAAGTATTCTTTACAAAATGAATTGAAAGTTGTATGAAAACCTGCTAAAGAACATATGCTTGCAGAGGGAAGAGATCGACACCAATCAAGAGTAGATCCCTTTAATGAATACCTAAAAATATTAATCCGAACATCCTCATGCGTGATATTAAGTCGACGAATAGCTTCATGGAAGTCCAGTAAATGCTCAGCTGGTTCCTCCGAACTTGTTGCGTGAAATTTAGGGAGGAAATTTTCCCATTGGTCTCTATCAGGAAGTGCATTAGGAAAACCAACTATCTGAGAAAAGTCACAGAAAGAAAACCTGAGCTAAGATTTTCTCCATATCGAACCAGTGGAGTCACCAATCGATCCTCGAATCATGGAGTCGCCGGGTGGAAGATTCACAGCTTTGAACATGCCTGGTCCTTGTTCACCATCAAAAGCTAGATCTTACGTTGTTGTTACCCCAGGAAGCTTCTCAGGCCGAGAAAGCCACTGCTAAAACCTTCTCGAGAAATCTCCTCTGGGTCAGCTTTCAGGTGTGCTAAGGTAGCCACAACTGAAATAGGGCTGTGGAAACGGTGGAGTCTCCATAGTGGAGTCACCAGGTGCACAATAGAAATCTTGAAGGGCTATGATACCTGATGCACCTTCAGAATCAGAGGCTCAATGTCGTTCAATCCCAGGGAAAATCTTCAACTTCGTCCCTGGCAACGACGCCATAAATGTTGGTGACAAAAGTCACTCCTGGATTGCTTGCAGGAGCAGAGCCCGACGCCCATCAATTTTATGTCACGATAGTTTTTAATGGGTGATCAAATGGGTAGAGACTCAGGGAGATATCACTCTAACTCAGGGACTGGGTCTAGTGTGTAAGGAACAAAGGAGGTCTTGATCTAACTTAAGTCAGTGGGTTGATTAAAATATGAACAGGTGGATGACTTGGTAAGAAGAGTGAGCAAACTACCTCGATAAACAGGCTTTTCAGCAGTTTGCAGAAGAAAGACTCTAAATGCAAGATCCTCTTGGTTCAGGGTTACAAGAAACTGAAAGGGGGACTTGACTGGATTCTACAATTCCAAGTCGTTCAACACTAATAAAATCACAAGGACCGATTAGAGACAATGCAATTGTTACAGTGATCCAATCTACATCATCCTATAATAGTTACAACTCGACTGGATTCTCCAATTCTGAGCTGCTCTAACACAGTGTAAACAAAGACATGAAAGAAACTAACATTCATAAGGCAAGAAGTCTCAAGAGTCCATGCATAACCATAATAACAACGCTTCATTAAAGTTTTACAACTGGGAGCCTTGATCAACCATCAATGCTTACAAAAATGGAAAAAATGCCTACATATACTCTTCCCCCTTTTGCCCAGCAGAGGCGTCTCAGGACTTTCAAGGTGTGGTGTCTCCTTAGTCAAATCTGGCCTGAACTCCTTTGTTAGACACCACCTTAACTCAGCATGGCTCTTGCAGGGGGGACCTGCACGCAAGGGTACCATGGGCTGATTGCTCTAGGCGTCCCATACCTTCCATTTATGGCTCGAGCTGAGGTTTCAACTACCTCCATCCACCTTCATTTATTTTTAGCGAGGACCAAGATCGAGGTCGAGCTGAACTGGTTTCTGGAGGACGGGGTGATCCCTTCTGCAGCTAAACCTGGCACTTCGATCCTTTTCACAGTTCTTTCTATCACCCCCAAGTGACCGCGGGCTGTGACCCTGTGCCTAGCTTCAAAGGTGCTTTCGGCATTTCGTGTTTCACGGCTGGGAGGGGGCTGCTCCTTGTGTTTCAAAGTCACGATGGGAAAAAAGGCGAAGAGCCTAATCGCGCACCACGTGTCCTTTGGATTGTATGGATGAGATGATGTCAATGGCTTCACTATGAAAATCCCGAAAGGCCCCACCCATGGCTTAGATATTGCACCATGTGTCTTTCTGATCAATGGTCCCGATCTTCTCGGGATTTCTTGCACCAGTAGTTCACAATGTGTTTCTTCCTCAAATTCCCGATTGACCAAACTGCGAAAGCACATATGTGCACCATGTGTCCTTCAGATGGATGACCAACCCAGATTTTTCTTTAAATATAGGTGCTATCTCTCGTGCTATATCTCGGGTAACTTGGTAGCCCCAAAATCCCGATGACCGTCGATCTACTTCGATAATTGATCCTTGCCGTTGAAATCAGACTTCTCGCTCGCTTGATTTTAATCTCGAAATGGACTTCTTCTGTGAGCTGCACTCGATGCTTATGGCTGCGGCCTTTGAATAAAACACATCCGACCGGTTTTCAAACCCCACTTCTATGCGTTTACACCAGAGGCCTAAAATCGGAGAGGAGAACACCCCTATATAAGAAATTTGGCTAACAGTGAGCTTTTATGAAGACCTACATATGGAAAAGGGTGATCAAAGACAAGTACTTCCCACAAGGGTTTGTGTTGTCATGGTTGAGATCGGCAGCTTTGGTTACATCCTATGGGTCACAGACATGGAAAAATTTACTAAATACATTACCAGTGATATTAGAGTGGATGTATTGGTACCCAAGCTCATGACACTCTATTTTAGTTGGGAACGATGCAATTTTAGGAATGGGGAAGGACACCATTTTATCATAGGAGTTAGTGCACAGTCTTAATCAAATAAACATTCATCTCTTCTATCAAGCGAAACATGCTTTTCCAAGGGGTTCGATAGGCTCATACTGGTATGACAGTGTTGATATGGGTTTGGTTGGTGAACTTGTAGTGGAATGGGATAGATACATGCATAATTTGATTGGTTCAAGCATCAAACTTGTGGATAGACCAGATGAATTAATATGGACAGGTGGTGATTCGTCAGGACAAATTTCTGTCAAGAATGTTTACTCAACCTTATCAAAAAAATTATGGAAATTCAAAACATGGGGTTGGAGGAGAAATTTATGGAAATGGGACTATCCACTAAAGATCAAGATTTTTGTTTGGCTCTTAGATGAAAATAAAATTCTAACATGGAAAAAATTGCAAAAAAGAGGTTGGAAGGGGCCCATATTATGCTATCTGTGTAAAAATATGAGAGAATCAGGCAAACACCTTTTTGTAAATTGTCCTTTTACGTTATCAGTTTGGGAGAAAGTGAAAAATTCTCTAAAACTCACTGTTGGCTGGAATGGTAATTCGGTGAATGAATGTTTCCAAAATTGGGCAAAACAAAACTATAATTTCAAAACTTTCCCTGCATAAGTTTGATGGTACCTTTGGCTTGATAGAAACAAATCTATCTTCGAGTTTGGGACACCTTCTAGTTTGAGGACAGTGCACCTAGCTATAGGGGCATTGGGCACTCATTGGAAAAATATAAAGTTTCTGCCCCTAGGCACAAATCTACAATTTTCCCTGAAGATAAAGTTATTGCTTGGTTTGACGNACGGGGTTGCTCAGCAGAATGGAAAAATAAGTGGTGTAGGTGGAGTCTTAAACATAGATGATCACAAGGAGTATAGATGGACTTTAAATTGTGGCAGTGGAAAAAATCCAGGGAATAACTCATGGGAACCTGGGCTAGTTTGACTCTTGCATCAAGGCTTTCAATTTCTAACATACTTGTTCTTGGGGATTCAAGATTAGTCATCGACTGGATCAATCGGAAAGGAAATCTACATGTGGCAACTCTAGATGGCTGGAAGGATAGAATAACTTAACTTCTCACCCTATTCAGATCTATCTCTTATGCACATATATACAGTGAAGAGAACCTAAACACTGACATACTATCGAAAATGGCTCTTAATAATTGTCCAGGGAGAATTGTCTACAATCACTGGGAAGGTGGTCATGAGGGCCCCACTCTTTTTTTAAATATGTTTTGAACATCAGTGTTTCATCTGATGTATATGTAGGTTATTTTTGGACTTGCTAGTTTCTACAATTCCCTCCTTG
>SNQJ01S0152402.1:4590-20936 GCA_010110895.2 Picea sitchensis | reverse complement strand
TATCAACCAATTAGAAATGAGAAACACAAATATTTTTATTATATCCAAAAATACATATTTGTTTTCCTATGTTAAACATTACATTGCATACACAAATTTATGGTCAAAAGAAAATTAATGTCACATCAATGTCACATCAAAAGGAAACACATTGCTATAGTCCCATGGCAGGGACTAATAAGTAGAGAAATAGAAAAACAGAGGTTGAACTTGGGCAGCAATTTCTCCACAATTCAAGTAATACGGTTCACTCGCATCAATCTACAATTGAAGTGACACCATAGTGTTCAATAACTTTGTTGAATTTACTTTCTTTACCTTCACTTACATGCTCCCCAAAGACCACAGTTCAGGTGGGCCATTTGGCTCAATACCTCTAAATGTTTTTTCCATGTTATTACCTCACAACTTTATTGAATGTCGTTGAATTGATAGATATATAGACATATTTATAACAACATAGCTAAAAACTTTGAAAGATGTTTGTGTTTCAAAAACGGAGAAATGGATCATAAAATAGTTTTCATTCTTTTTTGTGTTTAATGTAAATTTATGTCAAGGTCTTAAAATTGAATCAATGGAGATTTTTTTCTACATTTGTTTTTTGGGAATTTGTTTTGTTTTTATTTAGATGTGAGTGACAAATTTAGATTAATGTTATGAAGGAATTACTAGCATCATTCAATTTGGTTATCTTGAAATTAAAAATCAAACTTAAACTTTCATGGAATCTATATTTACTACACAATTTCATAGAGACAAACCATTATTAATATAAAATAATTTAATATAAAATCATAATAATTTTTCTTTTTTTATACATCATGATGATGATAGCTATTATTAACATCCAATGAAACCAACTTTGGTCTATCGGATCTTAAGAAAAAAAGAAAAAGGTAAGAAATTTTTTGGTTTGCTTTAAAATTTTAATTTTGTGTTTGAAAATCTTGAAGAGAAACCTTCCTAAAATCTCTTAGTCTTTGGACCCACAACATTTTATGAATGTTTCAATGCCCTCTTTCACTATGGAGCTCATGAGAGTTTGTTCTTGTTTTAACAATATTGATTTTGTTCTTTACACTAGTTAAAACATATAGATACTTTTGATCTTTTAGATTAGGGTTAATCACCTCCTTATAGTACCTTAATTTTCTCTTATCTTCTAATTCTTTATCCCACAACAATTTCTCTATAAATTTAGATGTAATAATATTTTTAATATTATTGATCTTCTACAGAGTAACCTTTTCCTAGATTTCCAAATGATTTAGAAAAGACTTGGCATCTTTATGCCAACCTTTCTTGAATAGTAGGTGGTTTTGATTAGATTTTGTTGCAATCTTAGGAAGTCTCTTGTCTTCCATGTTGTTTATCTTGTTCTTGTACATTAGACACCTAGTCATAGTCATGCTCTCAATGGGGGGAAGAATCAATTCTTTGAGGAGGATAGGATAGGGTGTATTACCTTTAATTTTAAGATTATATGTTATAAAACACTTATGGATTTGCTTGATCTTTATTCATGATTGTCTAGAGATGCTACAACACCAAACTTCACAACCATATAAGATAACATTAGTGACAAGAGTCTCAAAGATGAGTCTTTTTATCCCATAACCAAAGGTTCATTGATTTACAAATTTTTTTCAAGGCCAAAATAAGATTTCCACTCATCATTTATCCTTTTCTCAATGCAATAGTTTGAGTTAAGCTTGTGTTGTAAATCTACTAAGAGATATTTGTATGAAGTCACTTCCTCCAAGTTTTTTTTTTTTTTTTGGTGATAAGCAAAATCGACAAGTGTTCTCATGATGCCCCATAAGCAACACACAAGGTAAGGGGTTTCAAACCGAGTGACTTCACATAAAGAAGTGCCTTAACAATACACTCTATCACCAACTTCCCTACACCTCAAAGGCTCCTCCAAGTTGTTGTTGTCATATATGAAATTATCACAAATAATCTCTTTAAATTTGATTATCATAATCTTTGTTTTATCAATATTAATAGTCATACATATACTAAAGAAAAAATCCTTAATATTTTATCAATATTTATTTGAAAAAAAAAACACTAAATTAAAAAGAAAAACCAACCATTTTACTTAATTTAAAAACTTAATCTATTATTTTTATAATTTTCTACTTTATTTCATTATTTAAAAAAAAAACTAAATAATATATATACAAGTAAATTAAAAATGTAAACCTTTCCCATTATGGTGGGTGATATGATTCACATTGCTCGTTAGATTTTGCTATAGTAAAATAAATTTGGTTAAATAATTTTCATTTGTAAAAAAATTGTAGCATTATGGGTGATATGATTCACATTGGTCATTAGATTTTGCTATAGTAAAATAAATTTGGTTAAATAATTTTCATTTGTAAAAAAATTGTAGCTATCATCTATATGGATTTTCTTAACAAAAGTTTGTTTTCAATTTTGTTATACTTACCGGAATTTCGAGGTGTAAGCCAAAGCTTATCCCAAATCGAATGGTTTGCATAATGTTGGGCACAATTTTATTTTTATTAACGTTAGGCATAACGTTACAATAAAATTGAAATTGAAATTATTTCATTTTTTCTCATTAATTAATTAATATGGACATTTATTATTATTGTTTTTCATTTTTCCCAAATCAATTATGTTTTCAGAAAACCCCCTAAATGTCTCATTAAATCAAATTACCCATTTCTTTTCTAAATATATTATTATTTCTATTTTAATATTCCAAGTTCCAACTATATCAAAGGGTATTGTATAAAGGGAACTCATATCACACCATTTGGAGGCTAGGACTTCAAAATTTGACAAATTGAAAATAATTAAAATCATATAGTTCAGTATTGGAATTGTGATTTTGAACATTTGAGTGGATCCAAAGTTTTTATTATAGCACGAATCTGAACATTCTGTTTTTTTTGTCTTTTTTATGCATATTTTTCCAACAAATCTTGTCCAATATTTATCTAAAAATTTAAAAAAATTATTGAAATTGTAAATATTATTTGTTGAGATTTCATATTCTAAGTATAACAGAGTTTTTTTCAAAATACTTAATCTATTTAAGTATTCAATAATACAATTTAAACAATGCCAAATTACAATTTTATAACAACAAATACCAAAAATAAATCCCAAAAATAAACATTTATACTTATCACTTATTATAATCTAAATTTAAAAAATAATGAAATTGCAATTTACATATATGAATGTTCGAAGGAAGATTCTCCTTGTTTTCAAATTTAAAAAAGCAACACAAAGATTTAAAAAACTGAAATTTAAAATCGCATACTTCATACTAGTATGATACTCCCACCTCGTCGTTGTTGACATCATTAAAGGCCAATCATATTCCAAAATCTAGTGCTTCATCGACCATCAAATCCCTTGATACAATGGACTCATACAAAAACCATGTAGACGATAACATAGAAACGGCTTTTTATTCAAATTAAATTTCTTTTAATTGTAATCTCAATTAATTTTATAAAATTTAGAATTCACAACTTATGAAATTTGAATATGTAAAATCATTATTTCAATTATTGTTAAAATATTTACATTTGTATTATAACAATAATTTTATATAAATATCATATTTATTATAAACTTAGAATTCACTATTTATGAAATTTGAATATGTAAAATATGTTAAAATTTGGTATCTTTCTCTTTTATATTTTTATATAATATTTTTGATATTATGTATAAATATCAAATCTTTCTTTCATATACATATAAATATTTTTATTTTTATTGATATTTATATTTGTTTAACATATAGTTTTGTTAATATTATTTATTATAAATAAATTTTGTAAAAACACTTTTTTTCTAGTAAAAATTTTACATTATATTCATAAAAATATAATATGTTTTTAATGGTAGTGGTTACATCATGAAAAGATGAACTTTTTATGGGTTGTATAATATAGATAAAACACTCTTATTAAACAATAAAAGTTTTAAAACTTATCATTATAACATCTTCGTGAAAGCTACCGAGAGATTAATATCAAAATAAAAAACAAAATCTCTCCCTATCAAGGAGGGAATTGTAGAAACTAGCAAGTCCAAAAATAACCTACATATACATCAGATGAAACACTGATGTTCAAAACATATTTAAAAAAAGAGTGGGGCCCTCATGACCACCTTCCCAGTGATTGTAGACAATTCTCCCTGGAAAATTATTAAGAGCCCTTTTTGATATTATGTCAGTGTTTAGGTTCTCTTCACTGTATATATGTGCATAAGAGATAGATCTGAATAGGGTGAGAAGTTCAGTTATTCTATCCTTCCAGCCATCTAGAGTTGCCACATGTAGATTTCCTTTCCGATTGATCCAGTCGATGACTAATCTTGAATCCCCAAGAACAAGTATGTTAGAAAATGAAAGCCTTGATGCAAGAGTCAAAGTAGCCCAAGCTCCCATGAGTTCTGCCCTGGATTTTTTCCACTGCCACAATTTAAAGTCCATATATACTCCTTGTGATCATCTATCTTTAAGACTCCACCTGCACCACTTATTTTTCCATTCTGCTGAGCAACCCCGTCAAACCAAGCAATAACTTTATCTTCAGGGAAAATTGTAGATTTGTACCTAGGGGCAGAAACTTTATATTTTTCCAATGAGTGCCCAATGCCCCTATAGCTAGGTGCACTTTCCTCAAACTAGAAGGTGTCCCAGACTCGAAGATAGATTTGTTTCTATCAAGCCAAAGGTACCATCAAACTTATGCAGGGAAAGTTTTGAAATTATAGTTTTGTTTTGCCCAGTTTTGGAAACATTCATTCACTGAATTACCATTCCAGCCAACAATGAGTTTTAGAGAATTTTTCACTTTCTCCCAAGCTGCCGATCTCAACCATGACAGCACAGACCCTTGTGGGAAGTACTTGTCTTTGATCACCCTTTTCCATATGCAGGTCTTCATCAAAGCTCACTGTTAGCCACATTTCTTATATAGGGGTGTTCTCCTCTCCGATTTTAGGCCTATGGTGTAAACGCATAGAAGTGGGGTTTGAAAACCAGTCGGATGTGTTTTATTCAAAGGCTGCATCCATAAGCATCGAGCGCAGCTCACAGAAGAAGTCCATTTCGGGATTAAAATCAAGCGAGCGAGCAGTCTGATTTCAACGGCAAGGATCAATTATCGAAGTAGATCGACGATCATCGAGATTTTGGGGCTACCAAGTTGCCCGAGATATAGCACGAGAGATAGCACCTATATTTAAAGACAAATCTGGGTTGGTCGTCCATCTGAAGGACACGCAACACACATCCGTGCTTTCACAGTTTGGTCAATCAGGAATTTGAGGAAGAAATGCATTGTGAACTACCGGTGCAAGAAATCCTGAGAAGATCGGGACCATTGATCAGAAAGACACGTGGCGCAAGATCTAAGCCACGGGTGGGGCCTTTCGGGATTTTCATAGTGAATCCGTCGACATCATCTCAGCCATACGATCCAAAGGACACGTGGTGCGCGATTAGGCTCTTCGCCTTTTTTCCCATCGTGACTTTGAAACACAAGGAGAAGCCCCCTCCCAGCCACAAAACGCGAAATGCTGAAAGCGCCTTTGGAGCTAGGCACAGGGTCACAGCCCACGGTCACTTGGGGGCGATAGAAAGAACTGCGCAAAGGGTCGAAGCACCAGGTTTAGCTGCAGAAGGGATCACCGCGTCCTCCAGAAACCAGTTCAGCTCGACCTTGATCTTGGTCCTCGCTAAAAATAAATGAAGGTGGATGGAGGTAGTTGAAACCTCAGCTCGAGCCATAAATGGAAGGTATGGGAGGCCTGGAGCAATTAGCCTGTGGTACCCTTCCATGCAGGTCCCCCCTGCAAGAGCCATGCTGAGTTAAGGTGGCGTCTAACAAAGGAGTTCATGCCAGATTTGACTGAGGAGACGCCACACCTTGAAAGTCCTGAGATGCCTCTGCTGGGCGAAAGGGGGAAGAGTATATGTAGGCATTTTTTCCATTTTTGTAAGCATTGATGGTTGAGCAAGGCTCCCAGTTGTAAAACTTTAATGAAGCACTGTTATTATGGTTATGCATGGACTCTTGAGACTTCTTGCCTTATGAATGTCAGTTTCTTTCATGTCTTTGTTTACACTGTGTTAGAGCAGCTTAGAATTGGAGAATCCAGACGAGTTGTAACTATTATAGGATGATGTAGATTGGATCACTGTAACAGTTGCATTGTCTCTAATTGATCCTTTTGATTTTCTTAGCGCTGAACGACTTGGAATTGTAGAATCCAATCGAGTCCCCCTTTCAGTTTCTTGAAACCCTGAACCAAGAGGTCTTGCATTCAGAGTCTTTCTTCTGCAAACTGCTAAAAATTCTGTTTCCCGAGGTAGTTTGCTCACTCTTCTTACCAAGTCATCCACCTGTTCATCTTTTAGTCAACCCACTGACTGGAGTTAGATCAAGACCTCCTTTGTTCCTTACACACCAGATCCAGTCCCTGAGTTAGAGTGATATCTCCCTGAGTCTCTACCCATTTGATCACCCATTAAAAACTATCGTGACATAAAATTGATGGGCGTCGGGCTCTGCTCCTACAAGAAATCCAGGAGTGACTTGTATCGCCAACATTTATGGCGTCGTTGCCAAGGACGAAGTTGAATATTTTCCCCGGGATTGAACGACATTGAGCCTCTGATTCCGAAGGTGCATCAGGTATCAGAGCCCTTCAAGATTTCTACTGTGCACCTGGCGACTCCACCATTTCCACAACCCTATTTCAGTTGTGGCTACCTTAGCACACCTGAAAGTTGACCCAGAGGAGCTTTCTCGAGAAGGTTTCAACAGCGGCTTTCTCGGCCTGAGAAGCTTCCTGGGGTAACAACAACGTAAGATCTATCCTTTGATGGTGAACAAGGACTAGGCATGTTCAAAGTTGTGAATCTTCCACCTAGCGACTCCATGATTCGAGGATCGATTGGTGACTCCACCGGTTCGATATGGAGAAAATCTTAGCTCAAAGGTTTTCTTTCTGTGACTTTTCTCAGATAGTTGGTTTTCCTAATGCACTTCCTGATAGAGACCAATGGAAACATTTCCTCCCTAAATTTCACGCAACAAGTTTGGAGGAACCAACTGAGCATTTACTGGACTTCCATGAAGCTATTCGTCGACTTAATATCACAAATGAGGATGTTCAGATTAATCTTTTTAGGTATTCATTAAAGGGAGATACTCTTGATTGGTGTCGATCTCTTTCCTCTGCAAGCATCTGTTCTTTAGCAGGTTTTCATACAACTTTCAATTCATTTTGTAAAGAATACTTTCTAGATGATTGTTTCTATGAAAATTGTTGTGAGTAATTTTCTTTGCTTCATGAAGCCTCTTCTAGCCCTGCAGACCATGTCTGTGATGAAGCCCTTACTGTGGAGGAAAACATTTGCTGTAAAAATATAGAGGTGTTGAATGATATTAATTGTTTTAGCTCTAGAACGGAAGCATCTGACATCATATCAGATGCGTCTGTTCTTTTAAATGTTCATGAAGATCAACATACCTTTTGTGGAGATTATGAGTTTATAGAGTAGATGTGGTCCATGGTAGATGGCTCACCTAAATATCAGGTTGAAGCAGATATTCCTAGCAAACCTGCTTCTGAGGACGGAGACCTTCCCATTTGTAAAGAAGAGATTATTGTGGAAGAGGTTTCCTCTCTTTTTCTCCAGGGGGTTTCTCATGATATATGTTTACCTGGGATTAAAGAGAAAAAGATTATGTATGAGCAACCAGAAGTAGTAGGTCCCATTATCCCTAAAATGGAAATCTTTGACGAGATCACTGTTATGGAGGAGGAACATAGAAATGAAGGTCAACCCCTTTTTGATGAATATTATAGTGATGATGAGCAACAAGCTTATCCTACATTTGATCACTATGAAGACGCTGACCGACATGAAAACAAGTAGAGCCATCCCATGGTCCCTATTTATGATGAATACGAATCTGACCTGGGGGAGAGCCAACAAGAAGAGCAGAAAGAACCAGAGGAGCAGAATATTTCTTGTCCAGAGCCAGTCAGCGAGCAGCCACCGCCTGAGAGCAGTGAGCCTATGTCAATTGTCCACCAACCTATGCTTATCAGACATATTCAGCCACATGTGAACAACTGTGTAGCAGAGGAGGCTGTCTGTTGCCCATTTTCTGGAATTCACCACTCATTCTATGACCCTGTCAGCAAGCACATGGAGTGGCATTTCCTTTATGCCTTGGAGCCGCCCACCTTCATCTTCACGGCAACCCTTGAAGATGAATTAAAGGATGTAACCATTCTGATCTCCTGGTTACATCATCTGTCATCCATCATTGACAGAATGAAGGAGATTATATTTAGGAAGCTGCTTGAATGGCTATGGTGGAAGTTTGCTTTCACCTAGCCCCATGTAAACGATTCTGATAATTTAGGACTCTACATAAATAATCTCTTTGAGCATGTATCTTGTTTTGTTTTACTTTTACTTTTTGGCCTGTATTTTCAACAGGGGGTGTTTTGATCTTGACTCCATAGCCCAACAGCAAGGCACTAAAACTACAAAATGAATTCTTAGAGCATCACAGGGACGACTCTATCGCCCATGGAGCCTAATGTTAGCAACATTTCTTGTATAGGGGTGTTCTCCTCTCTGATTTTAGGCCTCTGGTGTAAACGCATAAAAGTGGGGTTTGAAAATTGATCGGATGTGTTTTATTCAAAGGCTGTAGCCATAAGCGTCGAGCGCAGCTCACAGAAGAAGTCCATTTCGGGCTTAAAATCAAGTGAGCGAGCAGTCTGATTTCAACGACAAGGATCAATTATCGAAGCAGATCGATGGTCATCGGGATTTTGGGGCTACCAAGTTGACCGAGATATAGCACGAGAGATAGCACCTATATTTCAAGACAAATCTGGGCCAGTCATCCATCTGAAGGACACGCGGCGCACATGCGTGCTTTTGCAGTTTGGTCAATCGGGAATTTGAGGAAGAAACGCATTGTGAACTCCCGGTGTAAGAAATCTTGATAAGATCAGGACCATTGATCAGAAAGAAACGTGGCGCAAGATCCGAGCCACGGGTGGGGCCTTTCGGTATTTTCATAGTGAAGCCGCCGACGTCATCTCAGCCATTCGATCCAAAGGACACATGGTGCGCAATTACACTCTTCACCTTTTCGCCCATCGTGACTTTGAAACACAAGAAGTAGCCCCCTCCCAACCGTGAAACATGAAATGCTGAAAGCACCTTTGAAGCTAGGCACAGGGTCACAGCCTATGGTCACTTGGGGGTGATAGAAAGAACTGCGCAAAGGGCCAAAGCATCGGGTTTAGCTGCAGAAGGGATCACCATGTCCTCTAGATACCATTTCAGCTCAACCTCGATCTTGGTCCTCGCTAAAAATAAATGAAGGTGGATGGAGGTAGTTGAAACCTCAGCTCGAGCCATAAATGGAAGGTATGGGAGGCCTGGAGCAATCAGCCCATGGTACCCTTGTGTGCAGGTCCCCCATGCAAGAGCCATGATGAGTTAAGGTGGTGTCTAACAAAGGAGTTCAGGCCAGATTTGACTGAGGAGACGCCACACTTTGAAAGTCCTGAGACGCCTCTGCTGGGCGAAAGGCGGAAGAGTATATGTAGGCATTTTTTCCATTTTTGTAAGCATCGATGGTTGAGCAAGGCTCCCGGTTGTAAAGCTTTAATGAAGCACTGTTATTCTGGTTATGCATGGACTCTTGAGACTTCTTGCCTTATGAATGTCATTTTCTTTCACGTCTTTGTTTACACTGTGTTAGAGCAGCTCGGAATTGGAGAATCCAATCGAGTTGTAACTGTTATAGGATGATGTAGATTGGATCACTGTAACAGTTGCATTGTCTCTAATCGGTCCTTGTGATTTTCTTAGTGCTGAACGACTTGGAATTGGAGAACCCAGTCGAGCCCCCCTTTCAGTTTCTTGAAACCCTGAACCAAGTGGATCTTGCATTCAGAGTCTTTCTTCTGCAAACTGCTGAAAACCTTGTTGCCCGAGGTAGTTTTCTCACTCTTCTTACCAAGTCATCCACCTTTTCATCTTTTAATCAACCCACTGACTGAAGTTAGATCAAGGCCTCCTTTGTTCCTTACACACCAGACCCAGTCTCTGAGTTAGAGTGATATCTCCCCAAGTCTCTATCCATTAAAAACTATCGTGACATAAAAATGATGGGCATCGAGCTCTGCTCCTGCAAGCAATCCAAGAGTGACTTTCATTGCCAACATTTCTAGCACCATTGTCGGGGAGGAAGTTGAATATTTTCCCCGGGATTGAATGACATTGAGCCTATGATTCTGAAGGTGCATCAGGTATCATATCCCTTCAAGATTGCTACTGTGCGCCCGGCGACTCCACTGTGGAGACTCCACCATTTCCACAGCCCTGTTTCAGTTGTGGCTACCTTAGCACACCTAAAAGCTGACCCAAAGGAGCTTTCTCGAGAAGTTTTTAGCAGCGGATTTCTCGGTCTGAGAAGCTTCTTGGGGTAACAACAACGTAAGATCTGGCCTTTGATGGTGAACAAGGACCGGGCATATTCAAAGTTGTGAATATTCCACCTGGTGAATCCATGATTTGAGGATCGATTGGCAACTCCACTGGTTCGATATGGAGAAAATATTATCTCAAAGGTTTTCTTTCTATGAC
Organism: Picea sitchensis; assembly: GCA_010110895.2. Taxonomy (NCBI): domain Eukaryota; kingdom Viridiplantae; phylum Streptophyta; class Pinopsida; order Pinales; family Pinaceae; genus Picea; species Picea sitchensis. Next base: position 10,237 of record SNQJ01S0152402.1, on the reverse strand, counting down.
TTTTCTCAAATAGTTGGTTTTCCTAATGCACTTCCTGATAGAGACCAATGGGAAAATTTCCTCCCTAAATTTCACACAACAAGTTCAGAGGAACCAGCTGAGCATTTACTGGACTTCCATGAAGCTATTCGTCAACTTAATATCACGCATGAGGATGTCTAGATTAATATTTTTAGGTATTTATTAAAGGGAGTTGCTCTTGATTGGTGTCGATGTCTTCCCTCTGCAAGCATCTGTTCTTTAGCAGGTTTTCATACAACTTTCAATTCATTTTGGAAAGAATACTTTCCAGCTGATTGTTTCTATGAAAATTGTTGTGAGGAATTTTCTTTGCTTCGTGAAGCCTCTGCTAGCCCTGTAGACCATGTATGTGATGAAGCCCTTGCTATGGAGGAAAGCATCTGCTATAAAAATATAGAGGTGTTGAATGATATTAATTGTGTTATCTCTAGAAGGGAAGCATTTGACATCATATCAGATGCGTCTGTTCTTTTAGATGTTCATGAATATCAACATGCCTTTTGTGCATATTATGAGTTTATAGAGCAGATGTGGTCCATGGTAGATGGCTCACCTAAATATCAGGTTGAAGCAGATATTCCTAGCAACCCTGCTTCTAAGGACGGAGACCTTGCCGTTTGTAAAGAAGAGATTATTGTGGAAGAGGTTTCCTCTCTTTTTCTCCAGGGGGTTTCTCACGATATATGTTTACCTGGGATTAAAGAGAAAAATATTATGTATGAGCAGCCAGAAGCAGCAGGTCCCATTATCCCTAAAATGGAAATCTTTGACGGGATCACTGTTCTGGAGGGGGAACATAGAAATGAAGGTCAGCCCCTTTTTGATGAATATTATAGTGATGATGAGCAACAAGCTTATCCTACATTTGATCACTATGAAGACGATGACCAACATGAAAACAAGAAGAGCCATCCCATGATCCCTATTTATGATGAATATGAATCTGACCCGGGGGAGAGCCAACAAGAAGAGGAGAAAGAACCAAAGGAGCAGAATATTTCATGTCCAGAGCCAGTCAGCAAGCAACCACCACCTAAGAGCAGTGAGCCTACGTCAGTTGTCCACCAACCTGTGCTTATCAAAGATATTTAGCCACATGTGAACAACTATGTAGCAGAGGAAGCTGTCTGTCGCCCATTTTCTGGAATTCGCCACTCATTCTATGACCCTGTCAGCAAGTACATGGAGTGGCATTTCCTTTATGCCTTGGATCCGCCCACCTTCATCTTCACGGAAACCCTTGAAGATGAATTAAAGGATGTAACCATTCTGATCTCCTGGTTACATCATCTGTTATCCATCATCGACAGAAGGAAGGATCTTCTATTCAGGAAGCTACTTGAATGGCTATGGTGGAAGTTTTCTTTCACCTAGCCCCATGTAAAGGATTCTAATAGTTTAGGACTATACATAAATAATCTCTTTGAGCATGTATCTTATTTTTTTTTACTTTTACTTTTCAGCTTGTATTTTCAGCAGGGGTTGTTTTGAGCTTGACTCCATAGCCCAACAGCAAGGCACTGGAACTGCAAAATGAGTTCTTAGAGCATCACAGGGATGACTCTATCCCCCATGGAGCCTAATGTTAGAAACATTTCTTGTATAGGGGTGTTCTCCTCTCCAATTTTAGGCCTCTAGTGTAAAATCATAGAATTGGGGTTTGAAAACTGGTCGGATGTGTTTTATTCAAAGGCCGCAACCATAAGCATCGAGTGCAGCTCACAGAAGAAGTCCATTTCGGGCTTCAAATCAAACGAGCGAGCAGTCTGATTTCAACGGCAAGGATCAATTAGCAAAGCAGATCGACGGTCATCGGGTTTTAGGGGCTACCAAGTTGCCCAAGATATAGCACGAGAGATAGCACCTATATTTCAAGACAAATCTGGGCCGATCGTCCATCTGAAGGACACACGGTGCACATCCGTGCTTTCGCAGTTTGGTCAATTAGGAATTTGAGCAAGAAAGGCATTGTGAACTCCCAGTGTAAGAAATCCTGAGAAGATCGGGGCCATTGATCAGAAAGACACGTGGTGCAAGATCTGAGCCACGGGTGGGGCCTTTCGGGATTTTCATAGTGAAGTCGTCGACATCATCTCAACCATCTTATCCAAAGGACATGTGGTGCGCAATTAGGCTCTTCGCCTTTTCGCCCATCGTGACTTTGAAACACAAGGAGCATCCCCCTCCCAGCCATGAAATGCGAAATGCCGAAAGTGCCTTTGAAGCTAGGCACAGGGTCACAGCCCGCGGTCACTTGGGGGTGATAGAAAGAACTGCACAAAGGGCCGAAGCACTGGGTTTTGCTACAGAAGGGATCACCACATCCTCCAGATACCAGGTCAGCTCGACCTCGATCTTGGTCCTCGCTAAAAATAAATGAAGGTGGATGGAGGTAGTTGAAACCTCAGCTCGAGCCATAAATGGAAGGTATGGGAGGCCTGGAGCAATCAGCCTGTGGTACCCTTGCACGCAGGTCCCCCCTGCAAGAGCCATATTGAGTTAAGGTGGCATCTGACAAATGAGTTCAGGCCAAATTTGACTGAGGAGATGCCACACCTTGAAAGTCCTGAGATGCCTCTACTGGGCGAAGGGGGGAAGAGTATATGTAGGCATTTTTTCCATTTTTGTAAGCATCGATGGTTGAGCAAGGCTCCCGGTTGTAAAACTTTAATGAAGCATTGTTATTCTGGTTATGCATGGACTCTTGAGACTTCTTTCCTTATGAATGTCAGTTTCTTTCACGTCTTTGTTTACACTGTGTTAGAGTAGCTTGGAATTGGAGAATCCAGTCGAGTTGTAACTGTTATAGGATGATGTAGATTGGATCACTGTAACAGTTGCATTGTCTCTAATCGGTCCTTGTGATTTTCTTAGCGCTGAACGACTTGGAATTAGAGAATCCAGTCGATTCCCCCTTTCAGTTTCTTGAAACCCTGAGCCAAGAGGATCTTGCATTCAGAGTCTTTCTTCTGCAAACTGCTAAAAAGCCTATTTCTCGAGGTAGTTTGCTCACTCTTCTTACCAATTCATCCACCTGTTCATCTTTTAATCAACCCACTGACTGAATTTAGATCAAGACCTCCTTTGTTCCTTACACACCAGACCCAGTCCTTGAGTTAGAGTGATATCTCCCCAAGTCTCTACCCATTTGATCACCCATTAAAAACTATCGTGACATAAAACTGATGGGCGTCGGGCTCTACTCCTGCAAGCAATCCAGGAGTGACTTCCGTCGCCAATACTCACCATAAAGTATTTGTCGCCAATGCCCTGTTGAAAACAAGGTTGTTCCACAGACCCCATCCTCCATAGAGTTTTGGCTTTGTAATTGATTCCCAATTTCTTAAATGATAAATCTTTTTGTTCTTATTTCTCGACCAGAGGAAGGAAATCATCATTTTTCAAATCCCGTGGAGAACCGAGATCAGTATATGAGCTAGAGTCATCCAATAGACTGGTTGGCTCTCTAATATATCTTTTATCACCACAAAGCGTTCACCCAGGGAGATCCATCTATTACACCAGTAATTAATCTGGGATTCAAACTTTTCAAAAAGCCATTGCGAGTCCTCCACCTTATAACTATCTAGTTTCAGAAAATACCCCAGATATCTAAATCCTGCAGAAATTTCTTTGAAGGAAAATTGGTATAAGACTTTTAAAAGAGTGACAGTTTCCGGGAGAACTCCAAAATGAATAAAATCATACTTCTAAACATTAATCACCAATCCTGAAGCTCGATAAAAAACTTGGAGAATATTTTGAATTTTCTCCCATTCTGCGATCGATGCTTTCGACATTATAAGAATGTCATCCACAAAAAGTAAGTGTATAACCTTTATCAATCTGGAAACTTTTATCCCCATGAGAACTCCATCTTCTTGTGCTTTCTTTAAAGAAAGGTTGAGACCTTTTATTACCAAAATGAATAGAAGAGGTGACGGTGGACATCCTTGTCTAAGTCCTCTGCTGCTCTGAAAAAAGTTGGTTGCCTCTCCATTTATCAAAATGGCATATGTTGTAGAAGTTACACAAGCCATGATCCAACTTTTTGTTGGCAACCCGAAGCCACATTGAAGAAGTATTAACCCCAAAAAATCCCAATTGGTATAGTCATAGGACTTTTTTAAATCAAGCTTCAGGATAATAGCTTGTAGCTTTTTTGTTTTAATGTTGTGAATACACTCCTGTGCAGTACCGATAGCATCTAAAAATTTTCTTTCTTTGAGAAAACCTAATTTTTCTTTTGATAGTGTTCGAGACAGAATTGGCCTAATTCTCTTCACTATAACTTTAGAAATGATCTTGTAACATAAGTTACAGAGTGAAATTGATCGGAAATCGGAGAAAGAAGAGGAACTATTAACTTTGGGAATCAATGCTAGGAAAGTTGAGTGGAGGAATCTGATAACCTCCCCTCTGATTCTTGTTTCCTCAACCATATCGGTCAAATCCTGTCCAACCAACTCGAAGAAATTTAAGAAAAATTCTACAGTCCATCCATCCGTCCCTAGACTTTTTTCCTTTGCAAAACCCTTTAGTACCTCAAGGAATTCATCCCTCGTACATGACTATTCTAGAAATTGAACCTCTGTCTCACTCACAAAATTTGGAAACAACCTAATTAAGTTGATCTGATCCCCAATGTTGTTCTGACCTATATCACTAAAGAAGGATTTAAAGAACTTGTTTGCTTCTTCCTTTATGGCCACCTGTTCTATATGGATCCCCCCTACTTCATCCTTTATCTCCAAGATGTATTTTTTATTTCTCCTATAGCTTGCAAAGTGATGGAAATACTTAGTATTTTTATCTCCACATTTAATCCATATCGCCCTGCTCTTTTGATGCCAAATTTATTCTTCAACCATTAGTAATTTATTTCGCTTAGCCTCAAGAGTATACATTAACTGATCAAAGTCATCAAAGTGTATACCATGTGTCTTCTATATGTAAATGTTAGTAAGCGCCTCTTCAATCTTTCCCAATTCTATATGTTCTTTTAGGTGTTTTTCCTTAGACCATAACTTAACTCGGTCTTTTAAAAGGGAGAGTTTCCCTACTAGTCTCCTTCAAGCTCCATTAAATTGTTGAAACTACAAATCATTCCATACTTCTCGAACCATCACGATGAAAGAATCTTCTCTAAGCCAGACTGGATTTAGCTTGAATGGATAAGCAACTGTCGGAATCCCAACACCCAATTGAAGAAAAATTGGGGCATGATCAAACAGATAGGGATATTCCACCCATGTCCTATACCTCAGAGTATATGTGATGAGGTCCTCCACCACGTAGATCCGATCTAGTCATTTTTCAATACCATCCGCACCAGAGCTACCATTTCTCCACGTTGGAACCACCTCGACAGGGAGAACATGTTAAGACCCAAATATCAATATAGCATAGAAAAACCTTAGAATAAGTACTCAACGCCTTGAAAAAGAGAGAAATTTAGATAATAACCCTCTTCGAGGGGGAAACCTCCTTATTCCTACATAAATGTACAATTCCAAGATGATTCCAAATGAAAATGTCTCCTTGGTATATATAGGAGACTAGAAGGTATAATTACAACTAATGGAATAAAGCCGACATAAATAAAATAACATTACTAATGTAATAT
>SNQJ01S0152401.1:0-11078 GCA_010110895.2 Picea sitchensis | reverse complement strand
GTCTTCTCCTTTATTTAACAATTTGATAGCCCCAAATTTTTTGTCTTTATATTTTTTCAGGACTTGTTGATAACCCTCTTTATTCGGCCATTGTATGTGATCAAAGTCTTCTTTTGTAGCAAAAGGCATGTCATCAGAGAAAATTCAGGAAGACTCTCTATGATCGGCTCATGTGTTTCGTCATATTCAATGTGATCACTAATTTCTTGCACATGGATTTTGGTGATCGACATATTTGGGAGGCAAATTATTCTTCCATTGTTAATAGGCACATTGATATAAGTGATATCCATCTCTAGAGTGCCTCTTAGCATCACAAAAGATTTCCTGGACAACAACATTCGCCACAAATCTCAGACATCCACCACTATTTTGTGTCAGTAGTGTATTCCTCGGATAGATATTTCTAATAGTGTGTCATGTGCGTCAAACGAAGATAGTATGCCAAAGTTACAACCCCAAGAAATTGATGTACCAATTTACCCTGACGGGGCCCATATTCTGGCATATCATCTCCTAGGGTTAGGTTCTTGGATGTTTAGGGTTTTCCATTGTTTCTCAATAATATATATTCCTTTGAGCCTCATTGTATCACAGAGTGCAGAGTCCAGTAGGTGCCCCATCTCTTCTCAGAGATAATCTACCAGTTCCCTAACTATTTTATTTCCATTATGTCTCTAAGCATATTTCAATCATTTGTTGTTAATGAAATGAAGTTTTGTTTATGCTGCATATCTGCGTTTATGTGTATTTATGTATTTCATTGTGTTCCTGCATAAATATGGATCAATGCTATCAAAGCAAGCTTCTCTTTCTCGATCCTTCTTTGCATGTCCCCAACAAGGTTGGGGTATAAGGAGTTAGGGCTCGATCTGGTTGAACCATTGCAAAATCAGCCTCGTAAATCCTGACGGCCCCCCATGGGGAAAGAAAAGAAATATGAGGTAGAAGGAGATCCTATCAAATTATTGCTCGAGGAGGCCCTCGAGAAACAAAGGAATGCGATGATGGACAACTTTTCCCGGATCCTTCAACGACTTCCCACTGGTAGGGCATCTACGTCCAACAACCACTCTCGAGGTGCCACTCCTTTTAAGGTACAAGTAAACTTTGAAATTCCCATATCTGAGGGAAAAATAGATGAATATGTTGTATATAGATAGTTGAATCTGTTAGAAGTATATTTCTTGGTTCATGACTTTTTTGACCGGGAAAGGATTATTTTTGCACTCCTTAAAGTCGCCCCCCATGTCATGGACTGGTGGGAAACCTACTGGGAGCAACAGAGTGAGGGGGCACCCTCTCTGTTCTCGGTCGCACCCACTTGGAATTCTTTTCAAGATGCCATCAAGGAACAATATTATCTCGTGGGGAGCTATGAGGATAAATACATACAATGGAATATGCTACGGTAGCAAAGGGACCAAGATGTGCATGAGATGACGAATATGTTTCATACCCTATGCACAAAGTTGGGTATAAAAGATTCAGAGAAACATTTGGTGTTAAAGTACCACAATTTTCTGCATAGATATATTCAAGAGGAAATGGAGTTCCTTGACATCTCCTCGCTTGATGCGGCATACTGTTATGCTTCCAAGATTGAGAAGAAGTTCAAACAGAAAAAGTGAGACTTTGGGTCTGCAAATCAAAAGCAAGGGAAAGGTACTCCAAAGATGCCAAACAAAGGACCAAGACAAGGTGGGGCAGCCTAAAACAACCCACCAAAGCCACAAGCAAAGAACAACACGACGAAGCCAAAAAAGGACACAGGGAAGTGGTGTGAGTTCCGTAAGAGCTCCACTCACAAAATAAGTGAGTGTCAGGCCAAGAAATCACTGGTAGCCAAGTTGAAGGCTTTTGAATTGGATGCAGGCTCCGACTTTGAATTAGAACTTGACAAGGGGAACAACAGGGGGAAGCAAATTATCAATGTGGAGCCCAACGCCACCATTTCCACCACGAAGATCCAGAAGAAGGAAACATAAGATCCATAGGAGGTGGAGCACCCCTTCCATTCCTAGATGTGGGTAAGTGGTTCCCCGTTGCAGCTCATTGTCGACAACGAGAGCCAGAAGAACCTCATCTCAGTAGAGTTCATGAAACGGTTGGGCTTGCTGACCACAACACACCCATAACCGTACACCATCGGGTGGCTACCCCAAGGATGGGACCTTCGCATCAGCCAACAATGTTGCCTTCCCTACAACATCAAATCCTTCACGGATGCAGTATTATGTGACATTTCTCCCCTTGATGTTTCCGATGTATTATTAGGCCAACCATACTTGTGGAAGAGACATGTTGTGTATGAGTCCAGGCCTCATGCTGTTATTATTACTTTGGGCAATAAGTTGTACATGATACTGGAAATAGCACCGCCTACATCCATCTCTTTGGTTATTGCAAAACAATGCAGTAAACTCATTGCCAAAACTAGGAAATTTGTTTTCCTAATGATCCGCCCTCAGGGAAAGAAGAAGATGGTGGCCACAAACTCTAGACAAGGCCCCTATGCACGACAACAACAGATGGATAAGGTCGTGGAGGAGTACAAGGAAATCTTCACCTCCCTCACAGGGGTGCCTCTACACTGTCAGGTCAAGCACCTCATCGATCTTACCCTAGGTGCGTCACTGCCCAATGGACCAATCTATTGGCGATCTGTTCTAGAGAATGATGAAATCAAGAGGCAGATTCGGGAGCTATTATAGAAAGGTCATGTCCAGCCGATTTCATTACCCTGTGGGAGCCCGATCGTGATGGTGCATAAGAAGGATGGGACTTGGAGACTTTTCATTGACTATCAGACGCTGAACAAGATCACTGTCTGGAATAGGTACCCGATCCCAAAGATTGATGACCTTCTGGACCAACTCAAGGGGGAGAGATATTTTAGCAATATCGACTTGAAGTCTGGGTATCACCAGGTACCAATTGAAACCTTTGATGTGTGGAAGACTACCTTCAAATCCAAGGAGGGCCTTTTTGAATGGCTGGTCATGCCTTTCGGGTTGACGAATGCCCCTGCAACCTTCATGAGGATAATGGATGACATCTTGCGACCATTCACCAACTCATTTGTAGTGGTGTACTTGGATGAAATTATGATCTTCAACCAGACTTGGGAAGAGCACCTCCACCACATCCAATAGGTCCTCCAAACACCGTGGCAACATAAGTTGTGTGCCAATTTGGAGAAGTGCACTTTTGGCATGACCCAGATTCAGTATCTGGGATACATTATTGATGAGAAAGGGGTGCATGTGAATCCATCCAAGATCCAACGCATTAGGGATTGGCCAGCCTCAACCACCCTAACAGATCTCCTCATCTTTTTGGGTCTTGAAAATTTCTACCACAGGTTCATGTTGGGATTCTCTCATATCACTTGGCCCTTGAGTCAAGTCACCAAGGGAGGAGCAAAAGAAAAATTATTTTTGTCTGAATTTCAACAAAAGGAATTCGAAGAGTTGAAGCATCGCCTCTTCTTTGCACCAGTGCTCACATTACCAGACTTACAACAACCATTTGTGGTCAAGACATATGCCTTTGACAATGCTATTGGGGCGGTCCTTACTCAATAGGGGCATCTGGTGTCATATCATAGTGAGACACTTTCTGACACAGTCTGGAAGTATCCCACTTATGAAAAAGATATGTATTCCATTGTACAAGCTTGCTGACAATGGAAGCATTACATTTTGGGAAAGGAAACGGTCATCCACACAGACCACCGACCCTTGCAGTTCATACAGACACAAGGGAAGTTGCAGAATGATCACCATCAAAAGTGGTCCACATACCTACAATAGTTTCATTTGAACATTAAGTACAAGAAAGGAAGCACCAATAATGTTGCAGACTACCTCGGTCGGCCACCTATCATGGCGCTAACCACGGTGCTCAACTCTTGTGGGAACAAGACTTGCGATTGAACTCTTCTCTACAAAAGTGATCCAGAATTTGGCCACACATACAATACGCTCTTGGAGGGTAAGAAAGTTCTTAATTTTCACCTCCAGGATGCCCTCCTATGTCACCTGGGACACCTTTGTGTTCCTTCAAGCGAGCGTGACAAGATTATTTGGGAAGCGCACTACAATTGGGTCGCTGGGTATTTCAGGGTCGAGAAAACCGTGGGAGTACTGCAAAAGTATTTCTATTGGTCGAACCTTCAACAGGATGTCACGGAGTACATCAAGTCCTGCACTACTTGTGCCATTATTGAACCGACCATCAACAAGCAAGGCCTCTATACTCCACTGCCTACTCCTAGTCGACCTCGGGAACAATCTCCATGGATTAAATGTCAGGCCTTACTTCTACTAAGCATGGAAATGACTGTGTTTTTGTGGTCATCGACAGATTCTCGAAGATGTCCATTATGATGGCCTGGAAGAAGAATATCACAGTAGAAGCCACTACTAAAATCTTATTTGAACAAGTGTGGGCACACTTTGGGATCCCATAGCCTATCATCTCATATTGGGACAACAAGTTCCTCACTACATTTTGGTCCAGCCTCTGGTCGATGCTGGAAACCAAGCTCACCAATTCCACAACTTTCCATTCACAAACTGATGACAAGACATAGGTCATCAACCGGATGATCGTACACATTCTGCGCATGTACAACTCAAAGCATCTTCGCACATGGGATGAGAGCCTCCCCTATGTACAACACAACTACAACCAGTCTCTCCATAGCTCAACCAACCACAACCCCTTTTAGGTGGGCTTGGGATTCCAGCCACTATGTCCCATCGACATAACCATGCCATTTGTGGATACTTAGGCCGATTCAGTCCATGTCTAGTTTGAGGCTGACAAGGAAAACAACTTCATTGAGAATATTCAACACATCCATCAATAGGTTCATGACATATTGGACATAACCAATGCTAAGTACAAGGAGCGACATGATCAACATCAGGTGCCACACAACTTCCAGGTGGGCGACAAAGTGTGGCTACATTTGCAAAAGGAGCGCCTCATTGAAACCTACCACAAGATTCTTCTGCTCCGATATGGGTCATACACCATCACCAAGGCTATATGGGGAAATTCCTTTGAGCTCAGTATTCCACCATTTCTTGGTCTACACCCAGTGTTCAATGTGGACCACCTTCGGCCCTACTTTCCACCTCTATTAGACACATTCAACATGGAAGAACAACTCACAACAACAGAGTTAAACCCAACATGCATGGAACAACCCACAACTGATTGGATTATGGACACACAGATCAAGAACACCCACCAGTAGAGGATCCATCTATATCGAGTTGTCAAAGTAGGCCAACTCCTTCACCAGGGAAAGTAGCTCACCAGGGACTAAGTTCAATAGAATTTTCCTCATCTCATGGAGGAACTCAACGCAATGGGGAACATTGCTTCCTAAGGGGGGAGGAATGATCCAGGTGGATATTGGTGTCCACCTGCCTATTCGACTTGGACCCATAGCATTGTTTCTTTCATTTTTTCAGTTTCCTTAATTGTATCACAATTTACTATTTTTAGCAGTTTTTCGGGTCCTGAAGTTCCAGAGCCATTTTGAGGCCCTAAATGACGTTTTTTGGCATCAAATACTCTGGCAAAAATGAGTCCGTTCTGGACTTGATATTTTTTGTCAGCAGTTTAGTCCTCGAATATATATTTCTAATGATGTATCATGTGTGTCAAACATAGATAGTATGCCAAAGTTACAACCCTAGGAAATTGATGTACCAATTTACCTAGATTGGGCCCATATACTGGTGTTTCATCTCTTAGGGTTAGGTTTTTGGATGTTTAGGGTTTTCCATTGTTTCTCAATAATATATAAGCCTTCGAGCCTCATTGTAACACAGATTTAAGAGGCTAGTATCTGCCACATCTCTTCTCAGAGATAAGCTAACAATGCCCTAGCTATTTTATTTCCATTCTGTCTATAAGCATATTTCAGTCATTTGTTGTTAATGAAATGAAGTTTTATTTCTGCTGCATCTTTGCGTTTATGTGTATTTTTTTATTTCATTGTGTTCCTACATAAATCTGGATCACAACTTATTGTTCCATCGTTAATAGGCACATAGATATAAGTGAGATCCATCTCTAGAGTGCCTCCTAGAATCACAACAAATTTCCTGGACAACAACATTCGCCACACATCTGGGACATCCACCACTACAATGTCCATATGGATCATTCTCTCAGGGTATCTTCCAAGGCATAATTCCATGTTCTCAATTACCATGTGTGTGGGTATGACTCTGAACTCAAAACCACACACATTCTTGTAAGGTGATGTGACTTTTAGGCCCAATTGTTCCATGACCTTCAAAGAAATCATATTAGCACCCAACCCTAAATCTAGCATACATTTGTTAAGTAATTTTTTATTGATCAATAAGGTCATGAACAAAGGCGAGTGTCTGGTGACAGCTCCCTTCTCTCCTTTGGGCTAGCACAACCTCCCAGTCTAGGATCGTTGAAGTCGTCGAACCAAATGGTTTGTCGGGCTCCTGATGGAACCGATTTCAACTTGACACGGGCCCCCTTTACTTCCTCGACACCTACTGTGTGGCACCTGCGGACCCTCTCCTTAGCACTTTTCCAACATAACACCAATTTTGCTAGCCATCGATGCTATAATTCCCCGTTGATGTGACAACAGACTAAGAACATGGGTCAACTCAGTGACCCCACAATTCAGAAATTTCATGAACTACTTTCTTCTCCTTCCCTGATTTCCTAAATCGACGAATTCTGTGGGACTAGATCTATGGTCCTCTTTCTCCCTATGATCAACGACTATGATCTATTCCACAAGTTCAGAATTTGCGAGTCTTCTCTTCTCTCGACCCTGATTTTCTCAACTTGTGAGTCAATGAAATTTCGATCCCGCTCTAGGTGTCCTCCTCGATGGACGAACAAGATTTCTCTGGCTCGCAGCTCTTAGGGACTTCCTCTCGGCTCTTCTTCGAAGGGTTCCTACTTTGAAATATGCGACTCTTTGGCATGTGCCTTCCAGATATAATGACTTGAATTTACTTCACTCTTCACGACCTAGCGAAGACTCTTTTTTTCTCCCAACAAACCTTCATAAGCTCCTACTCCCGAACTTCTCAATATTATGCCACCTGTCTTCTCCTCGACGATGGATGACTTCTTCATCTTCGGGACTTCAACAAGTCCTCGAATATTTTTCACACTTAGTGCAATTCTCCTTTTGAGACTTAGTTTGTTCTCGAAATACCTTCTGAACTCCTTGCAGAGTGTTTTGGAGGCTTCCTTCTGCGACTTTTCTCGACTTCAAAACCTCCAAGGTTCCAAGTTCCTTTGCGATTTTCTCTTTCCCTCCTGGCAATTTCTCACTCCTCTTCCTGATATTGTAAGGTGAACTTGCAACACCTTAGGTGCACTCCTTGCACTTGGATTAGTTCTTTGATGACTTAGCCCTTTACCTTAGGGAAAGGTTTAAGGCATCTCCTTTCCTTTGTCGATGCACTTCTTGCAAAGCCTTCCTTCACCAGAATGTTCAGTAGTTCTGGGGTTCTCAAACACTTTCGACTGTGTTTCTTCTATGCATGCTCACACAAGATCGATGCTCTCCTAGCAGAGTATTTCATAGTGTTCAGTAACTCTGAATTGTGCTTCTCCCCACACAGTCTATCTTTCCAAGGAACTTAACCACCTTGAAATTTCTCCCTGAGTCCGTGAATTAACCTGGTATGATCTTCTGAGAACTTCTCTTCTAACTTCGTTGAGTTCAGACATGCACTCCTTTTATCGGCTCACAAAGTTTGTAAGTGACTACGTTGATTTATATAAGTGATTAATTAATAAGTTTGTAACATTATTTCCAAATTTTATCACTTTCCTTTAGGATAATGACAAACGTAAAGGTTTCGTCATCAAAAGATGGCTCTACCATATTTATCAAATAGGCTTCCTCCTTACAAGCTTTCGACGATTATGACTTATCGGTGATGCTTGTCCCCTATCATTTACACTCCTCCAATGATACGATTAATGGTCATGATCCCCATACTCTCTGTGAAAATATTTATTGCATCGTGTACAACTCTGATCAATTCAAAACTATAACGCATTTCTTCATTGATTTCACAAGGATTTGGAGGGAATTTGATAAGTTTTAAAACATCGTGGATATTTGATTTACCTTACTTTTTTGTATTTCCACCAAGAAGAGTAGACACTACTATTGCAAAATTCTGGTCAATTGCTCTTCCGATTATTATGTATGTTCTACAGGTGGATGTTTCGTAAAGAATTTAGAAACTTTTATTTGTATTACTGTGGTAATGCACTTGTTTGTATTAATTGTATGGTTTATGCAGGAGGAAAAATGTCTCAGATGACAACGGAAAAAGGGAAAATCCAAATACTTGTCACACCTATTCCTGCTATAGCTCCAGACTCTTTCAATATCTTTGATACAAACAACCATGATGGATTGGAACATTGCCTCAGCTATTACGATATTTTTAACATGTTCCAGAATGAAATATTCCCTCCTGATGATCCAGATAGTGACGAATACATAAATATCCTCAAAATACACATGCACATAGTAGTTGCTCGTCTAAGAATATTTCCTTAGAATGATGTTGGGAGCTGGTGTTTTGCACATTTATAGAAAGATACATGATTGATAGTTAAATCTTTGGGCCTCCCAATTGCCTCTCTTAGATCATAACACATGCAATTTTGATATAAGACCTAGGAGCCCACTATTACACTAAATGAGTCATTCATGAACAAGTTCAGGATTGATCACAATTATTTTGAAAACGTGATGGAAGATTGGTTCGTTGATGAGGAATGGCCATCGAAAAAGGGACAAATAAATGTCCCAACATGGTATTTAAAAAACCCTTATAAAGTTCTAAAATCCATGATTTGTAGACTCTATGGTGAAGAAACGAGCACCCATTTCAGGACAGAATGGTTTCCTATGGCCTATACAGTGGCTGAAACATACAAATCTTTCAATTTGGATATCATCATATCCGTCGACATTGAAAATCGAGTTATGGACCCTAAAGGTATGAAAAATGTTGTCTTTTACATGTCATCCTATCTTATAGACATGATTTGTGTGGCCAACTGTCTTCTTTCCTTTAATTGGGCTTGGACCCCAAATCAAAGCCCTATTCATGTGTATTTTCCTCGATTATGGGAGTCTAACTGCAAAGCACATTTTTGTAATATGTGTGACCATTTTCTCGCTCCCTTACACAAATACACCTTTGGTTCTTACCCACATAGGATATCCCCAGGAGATATCAAATCCCTACAAATAATGAGGGATTGGTACATGAAGAAGTATTATACCTATGTTAGAATATCTGGGGTCACAATACCACCACATATGTTACCCAAGTATGTACCTCATAAAATAATGGTCAGAGAGATATCCTATCAGAGAGTAGAAAAGGGAACTACATCTTATTTATCAGAGAAAAACAAACAGTATTGGTCCATGTTTCCTCTTCACGTAGTCTTGTTTACTCTATAGAATAAGAAACAAGTTGAAAAGGAGGCTGAAATCCTAAAAGAAATATGTCTCTATGTTGGGGAACCAAAATCTCATGACCCCAAAAATGTAATATATGAAGATATGAGAGATATTAAATTGGCACCACAGATTGTGCACGAATCCAAGTTTACAGAAGACATTTTCTAGGGAGCCTTATGTTTTGAAGAGGCAATAGAAAGGCTCGCCACTAAAAAATATTGAGAAAAACTGAGTAAATAAGAAGATAAGGATAGAACCTTGAGGATAGAACAATTTAAATCCCTTCCCCTAAAAGTTAAAGAAATACTAGAAACCAAAGGACATGAAAATAAATAAAAGGAGTGAGAATCGACAATAAAAGCTAACGAGGTTGAGGAAATGTACCAATAGAGAAAGAAGGAGGAGGCCGAAGAGAAACAGGTTGAGTTGGAAAATACCAAATTTAAGGATACATCCTCTGAAATAAATAATAAGGATAAATAAACAAGTGGAGAGCCAGATAATAAAAAATAATTAAGTGCAGAGCAAGAAGGATTGATTGCACAGGAAGAAGTGTGGAAGAATAAGGAAGACAAATAAATGAGTAATGGTGACAAATATCAAGAGAATAGACCAACATGTGATAACACAATTGTGACAACACGCCCTGACACTATCATGCCTGACACCTCGATAGAAGAATGAAATCCATTGGAATCCATTCTAGGAATTTTATGAGTCACGTCTACAGGACTAGGTTTTGAGGTTATAGTCATTGTTGTTGGTAACTACTACTATAGCCATCAGGCGAGAGCCATCGAGAAAGGATCACCTAAGAGGAAAAGAGAGAAGGCTTATAGGAGTCATGAGACCCATGAAAAAAGCATCAAACAGAAGGAAGGAACATACCTTAAATACAATGCAATACAAACATATTCAATGCTTAGTTCCTTTAATGGTGTAAATATTATGTTAGTTCATGAATTCAAAGAATCTCTTGATACAACAAAAACTAGAGTTATTTAGTTAGAAACAACCCTGGAGACTATCAACGATTCCATGGAAAGAGAGTTCAAAAAAGAGATCCTTGAAACATAATGGATCCACAAAGATTAGATATTAACGTAGCTTTAGATCGAAGAAAGGGAACTGAAAGAAGAATTAAATGAAACAACTTCCCTCAACCAAAAAGAACATATAGATGAGATAGAAATATTCCAAGTTGCACATACCCAATAAGTCACAAGACTCAAGGGTGAAGAGTATAAGATAAGTGCTTACAATGAAAATATTGAAGAACAAATTAAAAGATTGTAGCAGGATAATGACATCTTAAGGATAATTAAAATATAGATCTCGTTGGTTTAATTTGTTTATGTTGCTATTTATGTTCCCCAAGGGTTAGGTATTCAAGGGTTCTACAGACAAGGGTTTGCCCTGTGCTATAGCTCTCTGATATACGTGTGGGGTCCAACAGTAGTACTCGACCCAATATCTCAGGGAACTAACTAAGGAGGATAGACTGTACCCTTATCCATACTACCCGACTACCCAGGTACTAGAGAGTATCTTC
>SNQJ01S0152400.1:4306-22924 GCA_010110895.2 Picea sitchensis | reverse complement strand
ATTCGACTGTTTTCGCCTAAGAATTGGCGACCCATAATTTTCCTTGACTCGCTTCAGAAGTTCAACATCGGTAAAAGTTAAAGGTGACGAAAATCGTTTGAGAAGTCAAAATAGCCGAGTGCCGACCTTCATTGGCGTTGACCGATGAAAGTNATATATATATATATCCTTAAAATCAACAAATATGGATAAAATAAGTACCAGAGATATCTACTTCGTGGTTCGATAAGGGAAACAAAGTAGAAAGCAGAGATTCTACATTCGCCTAGTGAATTGCCATTTTTTGAGCACTCAACACACCCTAAAAGGTATGTGGCCATTTCCTTTTTGGGTACCACCCGATCTTTTGAATTCGACTATTTTCGCCTAAGAATTGGCGACCCATAATTTTCCTTGACTCGCTTCAGAAGTTCAACATCGGTAAAAGTTAAAGGTGACGAAAATCGTTTGAGAAGTCAAAATAGCCGAGTGCCGACCTTCATTGGCGTTGACCGATGAAAGTGTTTCTTTTCTACGACTAAGCCTCGGGAAGGATATTTCCGAAGATCGGTCCATCGACTTCGGTGGAAAGGTGTAATAGTAAGCGTTGCGCATAAAGAAGAGTGACACCATAGACCACCGACTCCTGAAACGTTTCAATGATGAAGGCTCATGAAGATGAGGACCCGTCGATGAGCTGCATACCTGAACTTTCCCTGATCACCAACCCCGATATCATCGACGTCAAATTTTTTATCAAGAGGATATCAATATAAGTATACACTCAGATAGTAGCCAATCCCCGATTTATACGCCATAGTGATGCGACATGACAAGACGTTTAACCCCTAAATGTGTCAGATACGCCACATTCAAAGCTACTAGTTAATTCATAGATTGTACATTAGTTACTAATTCCTACGTGAATCAAAAGGAACCGTTAAACCCACCGATACAATGCATCTTCCTTCGTCCCTCCACTGTCGACTAGCTAAGATTTATCTACAAAAATCCGATAATAGTTTATTTTGAATCTGCACTCATTAATCGTATTAACTAATTGATATGACTGGTAGTACCTCTCCAGTTATATCCTGTTCGAGTCATTATGTATGATCCTATTTTGCGCAACAATAAATTTAGAACAAACAGAAGAGCGAAGCTAACAGTTCGGAGGAAACACCCAAAGTTCAGTGAGTATTAAATAATTATCTTAGTAAGTGTTACAGGTATGTATCCACTGATGGTGTTCTTATGTTCCATTTTATATATCCTCACCCAACGCTACTTTGTATATGTATTTAAAGGAAATTTTTAATTACAGGGGACAAATCCTCCGAAGAATCCCTCCACTAGGAAATCACCGAGAGCTCCAAAACTGCAAGAATCAGAAATAAGAGAAGGCTCCTCCCAAGCAGTTGCAAGACAATTAGAGTTCACTTCCAAGATGATGTCCATCATTAAGACGATCACCAAGGAGTCCTTTGTCCAGCCCCCAGCTTTCAGAGACACCGAGGCAAGTATTGGAGGCAAGACAACTTTTCCTCGCTAGGAAGAAGTGTTCAAGAAAATCAAGAAATAAGAACCCCTCAAATATACCCCACACAACGATCCTGATACAAGGAAGCTCGATGATGAGGTCCTCCCAAATATTTACAGGGATTTTATGCACATGGTGGCAAACCAGTCTCTGGTATTTCCTTGCATTGAGCTCCTGAAGTGGTTGATTGACCACATTGATACACAAAAATGTTTGATTAACGATGATAGCGATGAATGCGTCGAGGTTTTCTTTCCATCAGAGGTTCAAAGTTACTACAAGCTCAGGGAGCCCGAGATAAAGTTGAGCACTGATTTTGTTATGAGTTTCTATGCATCGCATGATACCAGCAAAATCATGGCATAATGGTGGAGAGAAGACAAAAAACTCACGAACTGGACTACCGGTTGGTACCCGATGGTCAATATCAGAGAACCATACATATATCTCATGGCCCTACTTTGCAGGTTGCATGGGGAGAAGGATTGCTCCCGGTTATTAGAGGCTTGGATGCCTCTAGCTTTCACAGTCTCCATTTCAGGCACGGGCTTCAATTGGGATGCCATTATCTCCAAACAACTGAGCACCTGCATAAGGAAATATCAGGTGCCAAAGGAAGGAGATACTCCCGCCTTCTATATGGATTCATATTCGCTAGACATCGTCTGCACCAGGAACGCTTTCTCTGGGATGAACCTAAATTGACACTCTTCGGAGCTCTCGGTCCATGTATATTTCAACATCTTATGGGAAAACATGTACACAAAGTCCTATGTTGTTATCTGTGATCAGTTTATTGCACACATTTATTTCTTGCTATTCAGGAAAGAATTCCCTAGGTTGTCAGATGAAGCAAAGAAGGTTATAGCCAAAGTTGGTCACTAGTATTTAGATGAGAAAGAAACCTACATCAAGGTTTTCGACGCTACAGGGGCACCCCACTTATAACCCATTTATGTTCCCGACTGACTAGTGTTAGGGGAGATCTAATATCAGACCATCCTACAAGGATACAATGCAACTTTAGTAAAAGACAAGAAGCGAGCCTTCAGATTGTATGGGTTTCATATTGGCTTCTACATGTTCAAAGACACCGCAGATGCTAAGCAACTCAGGCTAGGTCAATTAGAATTTCGATTCCAAAACGATCGATTTTGCAAGCATGACCCCAAGGGACTGGTCTTGCAACATGCATCGTAGGTATCAACTTGTTGGCCCTATGCCCATGATGGGTTCGAAGATGAAATCTTCACCGAAAACGCTCAAGATTGGAATGAAGTGGCATTAAGAAGGGTTGATCCTCAAACGACCAGATTTAAATATTTGAGTTTGAAAGAACAAGCGACATCTTTGGAGAAGGCAGCCCAAGAAATCCTCAGGGCTCAGGAAGGAACTGCAACATCTGAATCCAGCGATGAAATAGGTGATCTCCGGGAGGGCATTGAGGCAGTGATGGTTTATCATGAATCCCCGGTACAAATCATGGATCTTCCTAAAGATCAAGCTGCACAAGAGAGGGGTGTGCTTTTATATCAACAAACCCAACTACTAATGAAGCAGATGTAGGATGACCTGTACCTTATCATAAGACTTGCGATTTCAACTACTATCCAAAGCGTCTCGACAGAGTTAAGTGATCCTAGTTCCATATTTCCCGATAACACCAATGGGTTAGGCAACCCTAAATCCACAACATCGCCGATCAATCCCTCAAAAGGAGGGATAAATCAACCAAAGACATGCCAGGTGTCGATAGAAACACAAGTGCCCAATCCCTTGACCACACTTATACATATATACAATGGCTAAGAAAGTCCGGAGGCCACTCGCGGCTCCCCGGTCCGCGTCCAAGAACAAGAAGGTCTCGGGAAAACCTCTTCCCCTGAGCCTAGGATAGATCCAAGAGGGATGAAAAGGAATTATCCACCACCCTAAAGGAGCTAGAGCACGTGCACCATCTAGTCGAGTACTATAAGAGCACTACCCAGACCGTTGTGTATCTGAAAGGTGAGTTTAACGTAGTTTAAAACGAATTCAATAAGTAAAGGCACTTGTTAACCACAAACATAGTTGATTTCCAGGAGGACACTCTCATGGGACTCGCGACGTACAAAGAGATGGAGCGATGGCATGAAAAGGCACAACAAGCGATAGAGAGACTTGAATATATTGAGGCAATCCAACAGGTTCGAGAACAAGAAAGACATGGCATTCGACTGGTATGAAAAAGTAGTCTCGACTGCATGAAGATATTTTCCGAGTACTAGGCTAATATATCCCGAGACCCACACCGAGAAATCCAAGAGAAATGGGCCAAGTGCCAGAAACACTGGGGTAAAATTAATAAAGTAATGAAGGATGTCAGGCTCCTCGAGTTTGGTACCCCCGATGAATTTATCAACCCGAGCGACGTATTCCAGACACATACTGAAAAATAATCGCTATGGGCCGAATAATGCGCAAGGATAACCAATGCAAGGCCAGGTAAAGTGCAACAATTCATGAAACACCCGATCAGAGCTCGAACCATGCTGCAACAACTGAACGCCAGTTTGGTAAAGTACCGAGCACATGCAACATATATCAAAGGAATATATGCAACCCCAATGGAACAACATAGATTCCCATGGGCCCAAACCTGTGAAGATCTGTTTATCAGTTGGTCTGAATACGAAATAAGTCATCCTTTTCAAGAAATATCTCAGGTGGACTCTTAAAGAAACTGTTGGATGATCATGCCACGTGGAGATTTTTGTTTGGTTCAAACTGTACTTAGCCATTAATTTCGGTTGAATTTTATATTATAAATAAGGACATCGACCAATTAGTCAAGGTTTGATGGTTGTTGTAAGAACTTTTTCTTTTTGGCTGTGGAGAATTATTTTGAGACTGCTATGAATTTAGAAGTCCTTCTAGACCAGAGACAAACTATTTCCATTAGATGCAATGTGATTGGACTTGGAGAGGAACTACTTCCTATCTTGTTCCATGAATGATGCAATAATGAGTAAGAGCAATTAATTCTGTTGTCAAGTTATCTGGTGCAATGTCTTGATGTTCTTTGCTTTCATGATGAAGATAAATAGTTGTGTTATTATGTGATTCATGGTCGTAGTAGATGAATTATTTTTCTTTCCATTATCCTGTTACACATGTGATTTCTTTCTGATAGTTAGTTTCTCAGACAATAATTGGACTCTCATTTGGTTAATGTATTAGTGCTAGGCCCTTTGGCATAGAATCACTGTTTGCATGTTTGAGCAGTGGGTTATCCCAAGATTAGCCTTTTCCCAGTAGTTAAAACTCAATCTTGTTACTAGTCAAGTTGGTTTATACTGGTTTGCATCTCTTATACTAGCCCCATGCAAGAGAAAATACAGAAGAAAATAGTCCCAACTAAAGGAAGAGCCTTCACAAATAAACACAAAGCCCATCGATAAATCGGTCAGGTCGCAAGATTTGGAGAACCATTCAATTTTAAATGTTGCAGAGTCTAATTGGGCCTCAGTGGTGGGTTTGGTTCCTACTATTGAGTCAAAGGGATTTAGGTCCCATCAACAGGCGGAAACCATGGTAAGTCCTCTGAGAATACATTCAAAAACTCTCTAACTACCGCAAGGGATTCCAGTCCTTCCGCCACACGTTTAGGTCCCTTGCGCATGATCTTCCATAGTTGTAGGGAAGATATGAACCTTAGGAAGACTCCCTGGCTCCTACGTACAATCATGCGTATATGTACCTTATCATTGAACAAAATCAACCATTTCATCTTACAGTTGAGTCTCGCCTCATGCGATTCCAACCAGTCCATACCGATCACGACGTCATAGGACCTTAAGATCATGACGTACAGGTTGGCCCTCGTGACAAAAATCTCCTAGGTTAAGGCTACAACCCGTAACCTTTCCTCCAACCTTTTGTTTGGCTCCCAAAGCCATTTCTACAAAGGTAAACTCATCTTGTTCGATGACCTTTATCTTAATTCTTTTTAGCACTGCAACAGAAATAAAATCTCTGTAGCACCTGGATCTATCAAAATACTAAGGGTTTGTTCAATGCCGATACTTGACGTCTTGAGCATAATTGACTGATGCTCTGCCTGGCAGTTATTAACCGCTAGATGAATCCGATGGGCCTTGCCCAAATCTCCGATGGTAGTGGTTCTGACTGATCCATATTCTCTAAACCTCTCAATCGGGTAGTCATGCTGGTAATGTGGCTCCCCACATGTCCAACACCCGGTCTTCAGTCCAGTACTTTGGGTCCTTGAAGTAGAAACTGACGGCCCACCAGCCTCGAACCCTGGTCTAGTTTACTGAACGGGCCTAAACTTCTGTTGTTGCGGTCAATGTTGTTGTTGGTGCAGTGGCCCTCTGTAAGGAGTTCGTTGTTGAGGCGTCGATCGCCATGGTGTAGTAAAAGTGGATCCTCTCAGAGCGCCTCAATACCCCGGTGGATGGCTAACTGGTCTCTGATGCTGCTGCACACTAGATGTCACTGGTCCTGTTAGTCTCGCCAAAGTCCTGCTCTGACCCCCGCTAATGAGCTCCTCCTTTATTATGAGGTCCTTCTCGACAACATCGTGCAAGGTTTGAGGCATCAAAATCCTCACTTTTTCACGAAAGCTGACATTAAGGCCGAACAAAAATTTGTTGACCTTAATTTTCTTGGTATTCAGGTGGAGATCATACCGAAGCAGCTCCATGAAACGAGCCTCGTACTCGGGCATCGTATGACCGCCCTATCACAAGGTGTTGAACTCGTTGATATGATGCTCAATTAATTCCTCCGACATATACCTCTGCTAGAACTGTTCCTCGAACAGTTCCCATGACACGTCTTCGACGACCATGTTCAATTGCAGCAGGAGTGTCTTCCACCAAAGAAGAGAGCTCCCCTTTAGTTGAAATACTTCCATGCAAGCCTTCATGTTGGAGGTATAATCATGAAGTGCAAATCACATCGCCATATTCTCCAACCATGAATTGGTGACTGCGTCGTCCGGGGCACCAAAGAACTAGGGAAACTTGACCTTCTTGAGTTTGCGTGAGTGCTACCAGTACCGGTTGGCGCCCGCAGTAGACCCTCAGAAGGTGTCGATGCCTTGGCCTCATCTCTATCCAAATGACTGATCAGTGCCTCTGACATCGTCTGAAAGGACCTAATTAGCCCAACCACATCACCCACAACTATCCGTTCTTTCCCAAAAACATGTTATTCTACCTAGGGGTTAGACCCCTCGGGTGTGGATGGTACTAGGGGCATCACGTGTCCTCCCCTAGCACCCCATCGTCTGCCTTCGCATTATCCTCTAACCATGATTACATGAAAAAATACAATCAATTTAATTAGTGACATTTTATAATCAAGTATCTAATCAATGGAAGTCGTAGTGATCCCAAGTCATGAGTCGAACCGACTCTAATACCATATGTAAAGACCCCAACTGTTACGACGCCAATACGACGCAGGACATGTAAAACTTTTTGTTTTTTTTTTGTGTCAGGAAGGAATGACGATAACATCGTTACAACATATCAACTTGATGACATATAAATGAAGGAGGACACAACTAACGAGCATATGAAATCCTAGCATAAAAGAACACCAAGACGCTTGAAGCAAATTACAACATTTACTTAAAGGAATATAAACGACTATGCTAATAAAATCCACGATCATCAAGGCACACGCGTATAATAACCAACACATGTGACATATACTTACTAGTGTGAGTGAGGATAGTCTTAACAACAGTCAATATTTCCATTATCATACATGGCGTGCGGGTTACCATTATTGTATTTTTAACATTACTTTATATAAACAAAATCTTAAATTATCACATCATTTTATCCGATTATTCTCCCATTCTCAAATTATTAAAACATTTTTTCCAAACATAAATAATAACTTTTAAATCCTTAACCCATTATCATGTCTCATTTTCAACCATCCTCCTATTCTCAATTAAACAAAAAATTTCCTTCCAACATAAATACATCATCAATTATTCCATTTCCAAATTATTAGAAACATAACTGATAAATTCTTAAAACGTTCTTTCAACCATAATAAATCATCAACTATTTTATTTTCAAAATTATTAAAAATAAATAACCTTTAGAATTCCTACCTCATTCCATTTATCCAAATCATCCTCTCTCAAATGATTAAAAATCCTTCATATATAAACAAATTTTAAAATATAGAATTTTGTCGATCATATAAATAATCTTAATATTCTAGAATTTAAAATTACACGCAGAGTTGATTGCACAAATTAATAAACACTACATTAACCATGCTAATTTAAACTAATTATCATTATCATAATTATCATTATCATTATCATTTAAACAATACACTGTCTACACATAATTATAATTTTTGAAATTAAAGTTTGCATGTAGAGTTGAATAACATATTAGACAATGCCTAGATTAAACAATGCTAAATTAAACTGACGGAAATAAATCTACACTGACAGGATTAAATTTAAAACTGACAGAATCATTTCAAAGCTGCCAATAAGAGATGGGAACACAATCAACTGAATAAAAATAAATCGAAAGGAATAACATCCTAGACTCACTTAGCCACGAAGTGTGTTGAGCGTAACTGGTCAGGAACAAAGGGAGGGGTGAAGCATTCGTCTAAGCGCTCCCATACCCGCAAATGATAAAATGATTCAGAGTTAAGAGTGGCGACTGACAACAAATTAGAGACTAATATAAAACAATTAACAATATTTATGAAGCAAATAATCGCTAAAGGCAATCCCCATATATATAAATCGTGATGCTCTAATATGAGAGAACTCAATCCGTTATAAGGCAACAAAATCTTCCACTTTCCATGCACCTAGTCCCTGACATAATAATTCGCCACTTGCTATTCCAAACCAAATTTAAACTGGAAATAAGTGAGTAACTCGCTAAACAGGTTTTGCTGCTAAAATTAACCACTGCCAATGTGCAGTCTCTGTCAATACATCATTCCATAGATACACCCGCTTCCATAAATGCTACTGCGTGGAATCATAAATGGTGATTAAATAAAACTGCAAGGGACAGGTAGTCGTGGGGTCAACATGCCCCCAATGCTTTTCAAGTGGTAATTTCGCGGAGAGTACACGACAGGATGAAAGCAACAGAGACACAGAGAGAGAGAGCGCTCATGCGCTGGGTGAGCCTGAGCTCTCTCAGAAGGTGGAGTGAAGGGAAGTGCGCCCTGAGAGAGCCTATTCTCGGTCCAATCATGGTGATGGAGAGGAAATTTTTTAAAACAACAGGTCAAAATAATGTGCCCGAGGCACTCAACCAACCAAACATTGAATTCAATGTAAATCCACAAGCTCACACATCATACAAGACCAAGCCTCAGTTATAAGGGAGGAAATCTAATACACCCTCTAGGTACAATTGCCACTCTCATCAACCAAAGAGGGATGGTTTCGAGGAAAAGAAAACGCAACTGTCAGTGGTCAAGGAACCACAAAGACACACAAATTCAAAGGATCTGATCAAGCAACGCAGATGTACACAAAATGCTTAGAACGAGTCAAGCAACGCAAAGGCATGAGGACTATATGGCTGCAAGCTAGAGGGAAACTTGACACTTCGGGAATGAACATAAGGCAAGGTTCGAATCAGGGTTGGGGTGAGCTAAATAGCCTTGGGTGAAGAATTTTTGCAGTGGATAGATTGATGAGCTTCAAAAAAAGAATACAAATTTACATGCAATTAAAAATAAAAGGCACCCAAGGATGCACTACAGGAATAAGATTTCAAGAAATTAAACCACATGTGAACGAATATAACAAAAAATAAACTATCAGGTGCATCTATCGCTGCGCTACAGGAATTGGAATACATATAAATAAACAAACGACAGTTCCTTATGCTATAGAGACGATAAACTACATATGGGTGAAGTCTCTCTTGGGTGAATCATAATTTCATAACTTAAAAAAACACAAAGCCAGGAACCCAAGTTTCACCCACATATATAGAACCCAAAACCTCATACCATTTAGGTGTAAATCTACATTCAAGTCAACTAATTTAAAATTGTGAAATTTAGACATGTATACCTTGAGGAAGGATAAGGTTCTGCTGTTGTTGTCCTCCGCTCGTGCTCCATCCAATTTCTGCATGGCAACCGCTGAGACCTCACCGATACCTCCCAGCCAACGCTAGGGGTACTCTTCTTCCCCCTGAGCCCCCCGATCCATAAAGGGGTCACGCACACAACTAGATAATGCTAGCTCCCAGCTCGCTTCGCAAGGTCAAGATACCCCTAGTTATTCGAGTTGGGTGTCCCAACTCCCACAAGGAAAAATTAGTCAAGAATAAAATCCAACAGCATAACCTTACACATACTAGACATGATCCATACTCCTCCACCATCCTTTTTATAGATTTTTCTTAGTGATTGGTTGCCAAAACCCTCATTATATTCTTTTTATTAAATTTAATTAGGATAAACCTCCCCCGTACACATGTCACCCTATCCCTTAGTTGCACCAGAAATTAATTAATTCAATTTGTCTATTTCCCTCACCCACCTAAAATCATTCTTAAAAACGCTCATCAACGTCCCTTTATTCCCTTACCCTTTAATGACTGACGCCTTTCTTAAAGCCTAGTTGAGTTCAAAATTATAGATTTTTCTAGACTAGATTCCCTACTATGTTCAACATTCCCCTTTTTCTTTAAGTTTCCCCTTTTTGGTCTAAGTTCTTAATTAGCAATTTATTGTTGGATTACTGAGAGGGGGGGTGAATCAGTAATAACGTAATTATAATCATTTTTTCTCCAAATAATCCAAGTGTTATATCAATGTAGAATTAATATCCAATAATGAGTAATAAGAAATGAACAATCACACACATACACAGTGCACCGGTGTTTTATGTGGAAACCCAAATCGGGAGAAAACCACATAATGTTTTTTCTTATATGTCTTGAAAAATTACATTCATTAGAAGCACCAACTTCCTTTATTTTCCATATGCAACTGGAAGGAGGCTCCAACCCCCTAGTTTCTCAGGCTACAACCTGAGGGAAGCTCCAACTCCCCAATTATCTAGTTACAACTAGAAGGAGGCTACAATCCCTTATGTTCTCTGTCTACAAGGACCTGTCCTTGCCCCATCCAACCGCCTTGAAGTATAAGTAGAATGATTGAACCATTGTTACACTATCACTATGAGATATACCGCTGTAAACCTGTACCAATAAACCTAAACCATGCATCAACTTGTACCTCAACTTGTAATGAACCTGTACCATAAACAAGTGCATCAACCATGCACCAACCTGTACCATAAACAACTGCATCAACCATGCACCAACCTGTACCATAAAAAAGTGCATCAACCATGCACCAAGTATGTACCAATCATCTGTCAAGTACTCATCAACTATGACTCATCAATATGTACCAACATCATCAACTATACACCTCATGTATGTGCCAACTCATCAACTACTTGTCTCAACCATGTACCCAACTTGTACTTCAACCAAAAGTCCTCATCAATTTCATCATCCAAATATGATTTGTAACTCTTTAATAGACCCGGTGTATATGATCACATACCTGCAAACCTTCCTTAATGTTAAACAATAAGAGACTAACATTTTCATCAAACTTTTCTTTAGTCTCACATGACTAGTTTTGGATTAGTCAACAATCGCTACTTGGAACCTCTCATAAAAGGATTTATATCAAAAATGGCATACCTTGTTGAATTCTGACTTATTCTAGAGAGCGACCTTGTAGAGTGTGCCTCGGACAAAATATTTGTTGAATCGATCTGAAACTGTTACATAGCCTACTAAAGACTGTAATATAACCAAAAAAATTGGTCTCACTGAATTTGGATCTGTTATGAAGAAATTATGACGTTTTTACCTAAAACACCTGTTTTTGACTAGTTTCAGGACTAACCACAAACCCTATTTCCATGGAGTGTAACTCCAAAAATAAAAAGAACCACAAGATGATTTTTTTACCAAAGATACTTGGATATGTTTCCTCAATGGAATATAAATTTCAAGGTCTGAATCATTCTATAAAAAAATTTATTGCAAAAATGGTGAGATGACTTGTAAATAACATACCTTAGAAAGCATCATCAAAAGAATTTATCCTTCCTTGAATTCCAACCTTCTTTTCTTCACATTCCCTCATAAATTTGGCTTAGATATCCTTTGGTTACCTCAGACACCTATAGGTATTCAATATTATCAAGTGTTTCTGTTGGCACAGGGGCAGACCCAGGGTTCAACGCTCAAGAGTGAACCAACAAAGCCCTAACTACCGACCCTTTCAGCAACACCTGCGAAGTAGATGAAGTCTCACCTGAGGTAGAGGCAGGGGTGGTTGCAAGACTCAAGTGTCTGCAACCTTAGTTGGGACACAGATCTATGATTATATCATTTATAGAGAACTTATCATCAATCATTCATCAATATTCGATCCTTATTATACTTCACAGACAACACAAAGCATCGCGATGTACACTTAGATCTACAATATTTCAACACTAAGAATCCTCATACACATCAGATCTAACAATCATATATATCTAGGAAGCACAAATAATAAGTGGATATATCAAAGCACATAGCATAAGCAAAGATAAACACATTGAATCACAACATAGAGCATAACACACAGATTTACGTGGTTCACCCCCACCCCGAGGCTACGTTCACAAGATCTTATTCTTTATTATCGTCTTCAATATGTTACAAGAACAAAGCCTCCAAAACCCTTCTTCGCATAGGAAAAAATATATGCGTAGCTCGCTAGATCATCCTTCCTTGCATTGCAACACTTATCTTTCTATAGAAACCTCACAGTAGCTTGCACTTAGCCTTGCAAGCCTTACACAGTTCACACAGATCACTTATTCAACATCACATAGATGCACTACCAATTGCACTAAGAAATCACATCTACTACTTCTTACATTGCCTATCTTTCTATTTATACATTACAAAAGTGGGCTTAAGCGTGGGTAAACCCATGCGTCGACATCCCTTTCCCATTACATATTCCCCAAAACCCAAAAAGGACCCAAAAGGGGGCCTAGATTCCGCAATTTCCGCTTCGAAGTCCCAAAAAGGGTCAATTATGACCAAGTGTTCCTCAAAACTTGGTTAAGGGCCAATAAGCCCCCAACACTCACATGTGACTCGTCTCGAGTCACTTTGGTCTGATCAATTCCACCTCAAATGCCTCGAGCTTGGCTCAAGCTGCTTCAACCTGTTGCAGTGCGACAACCTCTTGCTTAGTGAACTCTTGGATCACTGCGTCATTTACTAGCCCTTCTAGGCGTTGTTCCACGGTGATGACAACTTGTTCAAGATCGACTCCCTGGATTTCAACTTCGGTGAACAGTTGGCATGAATTTTCTTGGATTGGTTGAATTCGTTGGGAGACTTCCATCACTTTACTTTGTAGTGTGTGTACATGTTGTTGGTCGGTGCATTGTTATGGAAATATATTCATTCTTTCAACTAGGGTCAAGGCCTTTAGCTGCGCCTGTAGCATATCTACGTGTTTCTTTGCTTCTTGGATTTGTGCCTCCAATGCCTGCAACTCTAGATTCTTTGTGAGGTTCTCATAAGTCTAGGCACTTCTAGCACTCAACTACTTGCAATCTAATTAAAAAAAATTTAATCGTCCAACTGCGCCGTGGGCAGTTTCCTCCCTTAGATCTCTTATTTCTTGAGGAGTCTCAGGTACGGTACGAAGTTCTAGATATGCGATACGCTGCTGAAGTTTCTGGATTAATTCTTCAAGTTGTGCCACCTGCTGTGGGACACGTTCTTCAATCTTCACTTCTATGACTGTCACAGAGCGAAGTGCTTTGTGAACCCTTTCCTATACTTCAAGTTTCTCTGCTAGCAACTGGTCCTTCCTCTGCTGTAACTATGCTTTTTCTTCATCCCACTTCGCTTGCAGGGCAAGATTTTTCCATTCTACCTTACTCTGTTGTTCTATAAGTGCGCTCTGTACTTGTGTCAAAGCCTGGGTGGCTTTCCCTATGTCTTCTTGAGATCGTCGAAGGTGAGCTTCAACTTTATCGGCTATTTGGTGTAATTGGGTGGGCTCATCGTCTGTTCTTGCTATTCCAATTGTCAAGGGCGTAGTAGAAACTGCTCAGCTAGACTGGAGTGCTTGCTACACTTCTTGAAGTTCACCCTTGATTCGAATGAATACCTCCTCCTGCTTCACTTCTTGCTTTTCTGCGATCTCTAGTGAAGTATCATTCAACGCAACGATTAAAAAGTCGAAGTTGTCTGGTGTGAGGGTAGTCTTAAACGTAGTCTGGGTGGCCT
This sequence comes from Picea sitchensis, assembly GCA_010110895.2. Lineage (NCBI taxonomy): Eukaryota > Viridiplantae > Streptophyta > Pinopsida > Pinales > Pinaceae > Picea > Picea sitchensis. The sequence goes on along the minus strand of SNQJ01S0152400.1, from coordinate 9,046 downwards.
TATTTTTCTTTTTGGATGAGGGATTTGGTGGGGTAATCTTCCTTTTCTTAGAGGGATCCTCCTCCTCTCTAGGCAGAGTAACCTCTCCTTTGTTTTTTTCAACTTCTGTGCCACCTAGTTCTTCACCATCACCTCCCTGTGTAGGTGAGATCGAAGTAGTCTTCATGGATTGCTATGAACATATTGATATTCATCTTCCTTCTTAGTATTTCTTGGTCTAGGTGTATCCGGCATAGCTTCAGGGCTATCCATGTCAGACATTTCTATGGGGTCCACTGCAACAAGGAGGTCCATCGACCATTCCTTGGTAATCTGCTCCAAGTCTTCTTCTGTCAACTTGTAGTATGATTGGAGTTGTTGTTTGTGCTCATCAGTGCACATTGTGATATAGGTGAAGTGGCGGTCCACGCTGAATTTTATCAAAGGTCTAAACCTGTGAAGTATGTTTGGGGTGAGCCATGGTGTAGACTAGATTGCATTCTTCAATTGGTTGTAATAGGTGTAGAAGACGGCATTGGGATGCCACTGTTTGTTCATGTCACAAGAGTACCACAACGTATAGAACTTCATGGCCAGTGGTTCGAAGGGTTCGATCTCCGGAAAAGTGGCACCTTTTGGTAGCTCCCAAGCGATGAAAGTGATTAGTATGAGTAACCAACTAAAGTGGAACTCATACCCTAGGTATTTCACTTCTCTGCAATCAAGTTCTAGCTGGTTTAAAAGGTACTGCACCTAGTTCATGTGTAGTCCCTTGGTGCACTTCCCTGCGAGGTAAACTATGAATCTGATCACTCGTGTTGGTCTGTTCTTGAAAACAAGCTTTCCCGCGATCAGCTGACAGGAAAGGTGCATTGCGCCACTCTGGATATAGGCTACCTTGTAGCCTTGCGTGCCTTTCTTGACATCACCATAAGTTTCTTTTATCCTCTGTGCTAGTGCTCGGTCTGAGGTCTTTCCAGGGTAAAACTCTTGTGTGTCAGGGCCTTGCATACTAAGCCCTGTGATACAATTGATCAAGGTCGGATCCACAGTGATGCGACGATCCTACCATAATTATCCTTCGTGGTAGCAGGACAACAACAACTTGACGCATGCGTTGACTTCTCATGGTCTGCCGAAGTGCAGGATATTCATTACATTAAGCAGTGTGGACTGCGTGAGGTTATGGGTCCATGACTGTGGGAAAATCTTAGAATTCTTTCCTTTGGTCCTGGTTAAGTACTTATGCGGGGCTAACATGTTGTAAACTTTATGATCTCTAAGGTTAAAAACACTAAATTTCATTGCTACGATCTTATCCTGGTCAACACAAACTACATGCAGCACTTTCAGAAGGTATGCGATGACCAAAGTGTACTCGAAGTCTCGAGGTACACTGTCACGGTTAATGACACTTCTTAGAGGTGGTAAGTAAGTGGGTAGAATGCATGGGATAAGCTTGGCATTTGCGATGTCATCCCTGTGCTTGGTCCATTTCTCATCCGTCGGTCGGGATGGACCGACGTAAGCAGTGGAAGGGGAGGCCTAGAGTCCTCTCGTTGACGATGCTTGGACTCCTATAGATAATCCTCGCTCCAACATGACTCTCTCAGTCATTAATTCAATCAAAACTTCTTCAACTACTTTCTCAGCAGGGTTGAGCTTGTTTGATGTACAAGCTCGGGTCAACTAGCTCGGGTATGAAATGAATTCAGAGACTACAGTGAACAGTATGTGAACAAGGCAATGATCACAGGGTGAAGTAATCTCAGGTTTAGGGATCAAATTCTCACTTAGCAAAAAGTATTCTCGGTGTGTGGCGCGACAAACTAAGTAGGGAAACTTAGAAACGATTTTCTTGCAATGGGTATGAGGCTGCATTAACTTATGTTCTATCCATTATGGTGTGGTCTAACAGTCTAGTGGAAAGCCATAAATTCTTTATGACTCGTTCAAAGTGGCAGTCGAATGATTATATTGGCTTCCATTGGATATATTACTTTTCCTCGGCTATATTCTGCAAAGTATCTTGCTGCGAGGTACCCTCTGGGATCTTCTGTAATTTTTCAATCTTAGCCATCTTTTTACTTAGCTTTCTATCCTTTTTTCCAGTGAGCTTTGTCTCGGTGATTCTCTTCCCATTTTGATTCTTATTTTCCTTGGACGTAGTCACTTCGTGTTGGTGAGATTCTCTCCTAGTGTTTAGGTATATCACTTCTTCTTTGTCTGGGGTAGAAATTTTAGCCTTTTGTGTAGCTTTGGCCTCGACATTTGGGCTTCTAGTGTCAAATGGATTCGAGTGGTTCTCCTGTTCTCCTATCAATTGTGCGATCCTTTTAGTCATGAAATATTTTAACTCTTGTCTCTACTGTTCTAAAACCTCTTCTTCTTCCTTCTTTATGGCTTGATATTTTTCAATCCAAGGTTTTCTGAGTAGCATAGTAAACGTGGCGCTGTCCTCAATGAATTTGATAATCTCAAAATCTTCTTCTGTCGAAGTTCCATTGACTGTCATAGGTATCTAAGCGAGTTTTCCACATAACATTATCAGTTTTCCTCTGAATAGTCCTATTCCTCCCAATGACGGAATCATGGCAGACTTCCCTATAGTTTCCCAAGTTATTTTTGGCATAATGTTCACTTGTGTTTCTTCATCAAGAATACAGTCAATGTCGAGGTCCCCTATTCTTGCTTCGACTTGCTCCTTTTCTTTGAATATATCTGGTAATTAAACATATTTATATTCCTTCAGGGTTTCTTTCATCTGTATTAATACTTTCTCTATTTCTTGCTGGGTTTCTGCCTTTTCTGGATCTGACTTATGGTCTTCTTGATTCAGATGTATTCTTTCAATTTTAGCGATCATTCTAGGGAATCCAATACATCATGGTCCATAGCTTTGCAACAGAGACAACTAGGTCTTTTACCATGGAATTCCTTAGCTAGATGACATGGTTTCCTGCAACTGTAACATAGGATTGATCCTCACTTTCTTTTAAATAATCCCTAGCCTCTTTTGTTCTACGCACCAGAATCGTGATAACTAACTTGCAAAAAAATCTTTCTAGGATCCTGCATCCATTCTTTCTATGCATAGGTATAACATATCTATCACTATACTTATTAGATCTATTCATATCAAACTTTATTTCATCTATTAATGCCCTAGTTTTTAAGCTAGGACCGAATCTATCAAACATACCTAGATCCATTCTCTAGAAATAAAAAATTTCACATGTCTTACTTCTACAAAGCACAAAGCTTCCAGATCTAAGAACTTTTAACTATTATTACCTTTATTAGAGCACAGAGATTACAAATCTTACCTCTTTTCTGCATATCTGACCTCTTTCTTTAAGAAATTCCCGCTTTTACTTTTCTTAGAGCACATAGCATTCAGATCTCGCTTCTTTTCTTAAGATCTAATCTTCCTTTCTTCAGATCTGACCTTATTCTTGTCACAAAGCTTCATAGGTCGAGTAAAAAGTTGTGCACTAGGGCAACAAATCTATGCACAGATCTTTCTTTTGCACAAAGTTTCTTCTTCCTCAGTTCCCAGCAATCACAGTTTCAGGTCCCGAAAATGGAACCATTTGTTGGCACAAGGGAAGACCTAGGGTTCAACGCTCAAGAGCACACCAAAAAATCCCTAACTACCGGCCCTTTCGGCAACACCTGCGAACCAAATGAAGTCTCACCCGATGTAGAGGAAGGGGTGGTTGCAAGACTCAGGTGTCTGCAACCTTAGTTGGGACACATATATGTGATTATATCATTTACAGAGCACTTAGCATCGATCATTCATCAATATTCGACCCTTATTATATTTCACAAACATCACAGAGCATCGCGGTGTACACTCAGATCTACAGTATTTCAACACTAAGCATCCTCATACACATCATATCTAACAATCATATATATCTAAGAAGAACATAGCATAAGTGGATATATCAAAGAACATAGCATAAGCAAAGATAAACACATTGAATCAAAACATAGAGCATACAACACAGATTTACGTGGTTCACCCCCACCTTGGGGCTATGCCCACAAGATCTTCTTTATTATCGTCTTCAATCTGTTACAAGCACAAAGCCTCCAAAACCCTTTTTTGCATAGGAAAAAATAAATGCATAGCTCGCTAGATCCTCCTTCCTTGCGTTACAACACTTAGCTTTCTATAACAACCTCATAGTAGCTTGCACTTAGCCTTGCAATCCTTACACAGTTCACACATAGTACTTATTCAACATCACATATATGCACTACCAATTGCACTAAGCAATCACATCTACTACTCCTTACATTCCCTATTGTTCTATTTATACATTACAAAAGTGGGCCTAAGCATGGGTAAACCCATGGGCCGACATCCCTTTCCCATTACATATTCCCAAAAACCCAAAAAGGACCCAAAAGGGGGCCTAGCTTCCGCAATTTCCGCTTCACTTTGCGCTTTGTCTTCAACAGGCCGTCGAAGTCCCAAAAATGGTCAATTATGACCAAGTGTTCCTCAAAAATTGGTCAAGGGCCAACAATTTCTAAAATGAGAGAGCTTTGCCTCTTATTTATACTCTCCAATTAGCTTCCTTAAAAAGATCTTTTAGGTCACTTTGCCCACTTTCCTTATTTTAGGGTTAACCCACTTCTAATTTATCCATTAAATTTATTATTGAAATAATTTATTTTGTATTCACTTTGAATTATAGTACACTCATAACTTCACTTTATTATTTACCTTTTAAAATCTCTTAAACC
>SNQJ01S0152399.1:22934-35124 GCA_010110895.2 Picea sitchensis | reverse complement strand
TTCTGCTTTTCGCATGCCAACATTCTCCTTGATTTTCTGAACTGACTCTTTGCATGCCTCCTCTATGCATTCCACATCATGAAATGTTGTGTTCCTCCTATCTTAACTTCCAGACTAATTTTAGACTAAAAGTCTTTCTGCTTTTCTCAACTCCAACTGCAGTTTCCCTTTCTTTCATTCTTTCTTCTTCTTTTCACATGCCAGCGTTCTCCCTGATTTTATGAACTGGCTCTTTGCATGCTTCTTCTACGCATGCCACATCATGCAACGCTGCGTTCCTCCTGTCTTAACTGCCAGTCTAATTTTAGACAGAAAGTTCTTCCACCATCCAGAGTGATTAGAGAAACCCAATTGTTTCAGCATAGTTTCCATCACTGTGTTTCAGCTCAGCACTATGTTTCAGCATATGTATCAACACTATGTTTCAACAACTGTTCCAACCCTGTGTTTCAGCATATGTACCATTGCTGTGTTTCAGCTGTTACAACACTGTGTTTCAGCATAAGTTCCAGCTCTGTTTCAGCATTGTGTTTCTACATCTGTGATCCATCATTTGTGTTCCAGCATCTGTGTTCCAGCATTTGTGTTCCAGCATCTGTGTTCTAGCTTCTATGTTCCAGCATCTCTTGTGCGTGCTCCATAACCAACCGATTGCCATCACTGACAACCTTGACAGTCTGTGTCTTTTGTGTTTCAACATCTGCGTTCCAGCATCTATGTTCCAACTCTATTTCAGCACTGTGTTTCAGCATCTGTGTACCAGCATTTGTGTTCCATCATTTGTGTTTCAGCATCTGTGTTTCAGCTTCTGTGTTCCAGCATTTGTGTTCTAGATTCTGTGTTCCAGTGTATCTTGTGCGTGCTCCATAAACAATCGATTGCCATCAATGACAACCTTAACCATTTGCGTCAGCTTCTGTGTTCCAGCTCTGTTTCAGCACTGTGTTTCAGCATCTGTGTACCAGCATTTGTGTTCCAGCATTTGTCTTTCAGCATCTGTGTTTCAGCTTCTATGTTCCAGCATTTGTGTTCCAGCTTCTGTGTTCCAGCGTCTCTTGTGCGTGCTCCATAAACAATCGATTGCCATCAATGACAACCTTGACCATCTGCGTCATCTCTGCTATAGCCATATCTCCAACAAGGTGAAGGACTGATGGACTGTGCTTTTGAAGGTGTATACTCTCGGGCGGAATAGGCATGTGGGGAATGAGAGTCCATGAGTAGTGGGCATAAGAAGGCATCCTGGGAAGAATCCTTCCAGTTATTCTGTGCAGTTTTCCCTGTAACCACAACCTAGACTAGGATTCCTTGTCTTGGGTGGAGCTTAGTCCCAGCTTGGGGGTGACCCACTACTGAGAGTGATGAGCAGCATGGTCTAAGGATGGGAGGTTCGTGGAAGGCTTTCACGTGGTTGGTGGAATTACCATGGTTTCAAAGATAAGTATCAGCTTATGCTTAATATTATGTTTTGCATGCCTGTGATGCTTATATGTATCATGTATTTTGTTGTGCATATGAATTATTGTTAATGACAAGGATTATTTATGTTAGCAGTAATATTGTGCTTAATCTGAGTTAAATGTGTTTAATATGACTTAAATGCATGTTATTAATTAAGTATGAGAATGATGTTGTTCTGTATAGTATCGTTTGCCCGACAAAGTGAGATGTAATGGCTGGGGGGGTGTTACAGCTTGGTATCAGAGCCTAGTTTCAATGCTAAGCCTGGATGGACCGGATGAGTGGTCTTTGGATTGAGGTTTTGAGATGAAATTATGTCTGGAGGACTAATTTCAGACCTTAGAATGTTTCTAAGTGTCAACAGACTACTTGACCATGTTACAAAGCTCAGGAGGTGTAGCAGTATTATAAAACTACAACTAGTGTGGTATATGGCCATAGGGAGAGAGAGAAATCCACACGAGTAGTGTTGGATCAAGTAGATGAAGGTTTAGAAGGAGGGTACGAATTCATTGGCCAGAATTCCTTGAGAAGTAGAGTTGGACGGTCAGAATTCTCTGTGGAGAACTCGCGAAATCGCGAGGGTCGTAGGATGGCCAGAAGTTGCAAGGTGGTTAGTGGATGGAGAAACTCGCCACCCTAGGATCGAGAATAAACGTGGGTCATTGATCGTGGTTGGTTTGAACCGTTGGATCATTTCATGAATTCAGGGATCATGAACTTGGAGTGCAGGCCAAATTTTTGGTCACTCCAAGTCTCGAATCGCGAAAGGAATTAACAAGAGTAGAATCGGACGGTGGAGCACTTCCAGGAAGAAGTGCTAAAATCCCGTGAGCCGTTGAGTCCAGCCAACGAGAAAGGAAGTTAGGGATGAAGAGATTTGATAGGTGTAAGCATAGGAGAGATCTGGACCATCGGATCAGAGGAGGCTCATAGTCGTTGATCTCATACATGAATCTCCATATTGGAATTCGGGGATTGAAGCGACAAGAGATTTGGAGTCACTGCATCATGAACTCTCGGTTCACAAAACTCTGAAAATATCTGGACCATTAGATCCAAATCATCAAGGATCGTTAGATCTCGTACAAGAACTTGTGTATCAGAATTTAGGGATTGAAGTGACAAGAGGTTGGATTCGCTACATCGTGAACTCTCAGTTATCAAAAACTCGAAACCCCAAAATATTGAAATGATCTACACCATAGATCGTAGGAGAGAAACTTGACTGTTGGATCAAGTAGATGAATAGACCGTAATTTCAGAATTTTGGAAAATGGAAGTTCAAGATGTGTAGATGCATGAACTCCTGATGCCCAAAACTCCGAAACGAAAAGTAAAAATAGTGGGGCCCCTTGACATCGCTGGGAGTGAGGTGGACCTTCTTAAGGACACCATGTGTCACTATCTTGGTGGGCGACAGCTGTTCTATGGGCCTGGAGGGTTAGGAAATCAAATTTTCGGAAGTCGGGAGTTGGAGAGGGAAGTGAGTGCGAGAACCTCCGGGACCAAAAACCCCGAAACTCGAAATCCCGAAACCTAAAGTTTCATTTGTAGAGCCTTGTAGCACATAGCAGATTAGCATTTGATCATGGCCCGTGGATGCATTGGTTGGGGACTAAGAAAACGGGGGTTGTCACCGAAAATTGCAGAGCCAAACAGAGCTCAAAAAATTCATGGAATCAAAACATTTTCTTATTCGTGTTGGTTTATGAATGTTGTAGTTTTATTAAGGGTTTAAGGCCTGACAAACTTTGGTTGACTACACGTTGTGTGTGCAGAGTTCAACGAGTTTCAGGATAGCTGCAAATTGACGTCGAGTATAGAAATGGAAGAGGTGTTGATTGCCTCCAATTTAGAGAATGAAAGAGAAGGAAGGGATGTTAACTTGGGAGTCGAAGGATCGAACTCCAATGGGCACAGAAGAGAATTGGATAAGGAAGGACATATGATGAAAATCATTGAAAGATTGCAAAAAGATGCCCAGGCTCACCAAGCTGATAGCCGAAAGCTCATGAAAGTCAGGTATAGGCATGGTCAATTCAACTTAAGGATGTTGAAGAGTCTGGAAAGAATAGAAAAGAAATTGGAAAAGGAGAGTGACTCAAGCAAGATAGAGAGTCGCATGACCCCTAAGAGGTAAAGAAGATCAAGGAGTGTCAACAAACATCATCATCACTCCCCAAAGCATTCCAGTAGGAAAGCACACAGTAGTTCAAGTCCATCTCCTACCAGAAAGCACCAAAGATCTAGAGTGGATGAATTGAAAGGGGAGATGAATAAGATTAAGCCTCCTACATTTGATGGAGAACATAAGAAGGAGGAAGATGTCGAAACATGGTTTCTTGGCATGAGGAAATATTTCCAACTGCAGAATTATTCCTTTCATGCAGAAGGAAGAATTGCGATGTATCAACTAAAAGGAAAAACATCCATGTGGTGGGATCAGCTTGTGCAGGTGCAACACGTTAGAGAGAAAGATATCACATGGAGGGAATTCAAGAGGTATTTCGAGAGGAAATACTTAACTAAAAGATATTATGACAGAAAGATGAAAGAGTTCTTTGAACTCAAGCTGGACAACAAGACCATTGATGAGTATGAATGAAAGTTTTTGGAATTATTGAAGTATGTTCCATTCATCAAAGATGAGTCTATCAAGATTCAGAGGTAACTGAGTGGATTACAGCCTCCTATTGGGCATAAAATTCAGTATGATGATCCTAAGACTATGGAAGAAACAATAAAAAGAGCAAAATGCTTATATGAACAACAAAGAGAAAATCCTACCTTTCGGAAGGCTTGGGTTGACCAGAAGAAGTTTAAGAAAGAACAGAGCTAGAAGGAAAACAAACCTCCCTTCTTTAGAAATAGTCCTTAAGGACATCCATCGTTTAGAGAGCCGAGAATGGATGAAGTGGGAAAACAAAGGCTGAGATAGATGCCTATTCAGTGTTGGGGCTGTAAAGAGAACCACAAGTACAGAGATTCTCCCTATAAATGTGGCAAAGCAAGAGTTTTCCATAATGTTCAACAAGATGAAATAGTGGAGGACATGGGAAGTAGAATGCCAAGGATCTATGTGGCCCTGGACAACAAGCAAGATGAATTTTAGTCGCACATGATTGAAGTAGAAGGTATGATCAAAAACCAACCACTTACTATTTTAGTTGATTCAGGGGCTAGCCATAGTTATATAGACTCTAGAGTGGTAGAAAGTTTGCATTTGATAAGAATCAAACATGAAAAGTCTTGGGTAGTGAAGATAGCTACAGGAAACAAGAGGAAAGTCACGGAGTTAGTCAAGTCTTGTCCTATAGACATGAATGGACTGAGCACGAAGGCCAATTTGAATATTCTGCCTTTAGGCTCTTATGGTTGTTTAATTGGGATGTACTGGTTGGACCAGCACCATGCCCTTATGGACTGTCATAACAAGGAATATACATGCTTGGATGAGGAGGGGAATCAGAAAACAGTCCAAGAAATTCCTAGAGCTATTACTATTAGAGAAATCTCAGCAATGCAGCTGGAGAAGTGCTACAGAAAAGGCTGTCAATTGTTTGCAGCCCATGTGGAGGAAGCATCCAGAGATGAAGTCTCAAATATTGGAGACCATACGGTACTAATAGAGTTTGAAGACATATTTCAGGAGGCACCCAGGCTACCTCTGAAGAGAGATATCGATTTCTCTATAAATGTGATGCCTGGAGCAGCTCCAATGTTGAAAGCTCCTTATAGAATGAGTACGCCAAAGCTGAAAGAGTTGCAATTGCAGCTTGAAGAGATTATAAAGAAGGGGTACATTCACCCAAGCATGCTAGCTTTGGGTGCCCTGGTCCTATTCATGAAGAAGAAGGATGGGACGTTGAGGCTTTGCATTGATTTCAGATAGTTGAACAAAGTAACTGTCAAGAACAAGTATCCTCTGCCGAGGATCGACGATCTTTTCGATCAGTTGAAAGGTGTGAAAATATTTTCGAAGATAGATCTCATATTGGGATATCACCAGGTAATAATAAAGGATGAATAAATCAACAAGACTACCTTTAGAACAATGTATGGTCATTACGAGTTCAGAGTGGTACCGTTTGGACTGTCGAACGCACCTGTTGTTTTTATGTGCTTGATGAATGGTGTATTCAGGGACTATCTAGACAAGTTTGTCATAGTATTCCTGGATGAAATTTTGGTGTATTCCAAGTCAGAGGAAGAGTATGAAAAACACCTGAGGATGGTGTTGCAAGTGTTGAGAGAACACCAGCTGTATGCCAAGTTGAGCAAATGCTCATTTTATCAAAGTCAGATTCATTACTTGAGGCACATTATTTCAGAAGAAGGGATCGTCGTGGATCCTGAGAAGGTTGAGGCCATCAGAGAATGGTCAGCACCAAGGAATGTGGCGGAAGTTAGATCCTTTATGGGTCTAGTGGGATATTATAGAAGGTTTATCACAGGGTTCTCAAAGATAGCTCACCCTATCACTTCCTTGCAAAGGAAGGAGAAAAAGTTTCAGTGGACTGAAGAGTGTGAGAAAAGTTTCCAGCGATTGAAGCAGCTATTAACCAGCGCTCCAATATTGAGGATTGTAGATCCAAATGTGGATTTTGTGGTGTGCACAGATGCATGTAAAGAAGGGTTGGGAGGAGTTCTCAGTCATAATGGATTTGTAATCTGTTATGAGTCCAGGAAGCTGAAAGAGCATGAAAAGAATTATGCCACTCATGATTTGGAGTTGGCAGCAATCGTTCACGCTCGAAGGAAATTGAGGCATTACCTCATGGGAAGGAGGTTTGAACTCAGAACAGACCATAATGGTCTAAAATATTTGTTTGATCAGCCAACCTTAAACGCTAGACAAAGTAGGTGGATGGAATTTCTGTGTGAGTACGACTTTGCGATCAAGCATATCAAAGGAGAGGAGAATAAAGTGATTGATGCACTCAGTAGGAGTGTGCATGAATTACATGCTACAATTGTTAACATGTATCAGAATGATATTAAAAGCAGAATTTTGGAGGCTGCAAATGTAGATATGCAGTACAGAGAATTGGTAGCCAAGCTATAGCAGGGTAAGATGCCACAGAAGATGGAAATTTATAAATTGGAAATAGATGGAATACTACTGTACAAGAACATAATTTTTGTACCCAATGTCCAGTGCTTGAAACAAATGATTTTGTAGGAGATGCATAATGTGCCTTGTTAGCACTTGGTAAATTTCCTAGAGGTTGACAACAGAAGAAATCTACAAAATGTAACTTTATCCAACCACTTTTGAAGCTGGGATCTAGCCCTTCCAGCTTCAGAGAGGGATCTCTCTATAAGATTTAGCTATGTTTCAAATATTGAATATTAGGCTAGGTAAATAAATAAGTTGGGTTTTTTTGTCAAAGTGTTTTTTTCCGAATTGGTTGAGACAGTCTACACAGCCATTGGGCTATGGGGTCTGTGTTTTGATAAAATATGAAATACGAACCAGAAACATAAAGGGAAAGCTTTCACAGGGTGAGATAATATAATCACTGGATCTTTTAATAGATTAAATGATGAACAACAGAAAAGATGAGAAAGATAATTTCAGTAAAGAAGGAGTTAAGAATTTCTTTATTGAAAACACCAGAAGATAGAACACTAAAATCTTTGAGTCTCAAACAGGGTATACGAGATAAATATTGCAACGTTCATTACTCTTAAATATTAGATTCAGAAAACAAAATGATGACAAAGCGAGAATAACATTCAACTAAGAGAGAAAAACTTCACCAGTGAATACATGCAAGAATCCTGTAAAAGTGCCTCCTTTTTATTAATGGACGATCTCTTCAAAAATGTTACAGTCTGATAGTGTCAGGGTGTGAAGATCAACAACCCCTAATAATTTGAAAGGTGAAGTATCTTTAACTCAAATTACAAAACTTTCTTGTCATAAATGACCAGGACGTGCTAAATCTATTTTTAGCCTAACTAATTTAACAAATTTCCTAAATCTAGGAACTGCTTGATGACTTGGTGTAACTACACGCTAATTTATGGGTAGACCGTTGATGAAGCCTTTGCATGACCTCATCTAACTGGACAGCTGACTGGACCTGGACAGCTCATCTTCTAATCGATCAGATCACAGAGTTCCTCCCATCTGAGATGACTGGGCATGTTGACTTTGAGCAGTCTTCGATACACTTCGTCCATTTCTGTATACTTGGCGAATGTAGGCTTGGTGAGGAATATGTATCGAATTTCATGTTGGATACTGATGTCCCACTGAAGGGAATCCAAGAATGCCTTATCGATGATGCTCCCTTGTATTCTTGCAAACTTTGAACTGTCCTTAGACACATCATCCAATCTCTTCTCGTAATCTGGGAGTGTCATCAGTTTATCATTAATAACCTTCAGACCAGGTAGACCTTTCTTCTGGAGAGCCTCAATCTTACTGAAGAACCTTTGTACCCCCTGGTCCATGGCCTGAACCTTTTCTTCCAGCTGAAGCATTATTCCTCTCTTGGTCAAAACTCTTTTGACCTCAAGGATGGTCTCTGTTTTGTCTTCAATCTTCAGCTCTTCCAGCTCCTCCCTAGTCTTAGAATTGAGGAACTTGATGATATCGTTTGCCTGTGTTGGCCTATCTCCCAATTCTAATCTAATATTCTCAATGGCTTGTTTTCTCCTCTGGACTAACTCATTCTACTCAAACATGATCTGGATCATGGGCCATATCTCATTCATGGACTTAGTGATGTCTGTCCATGCACTCTCTTTAACCTTGGCCAATGTCTTTCCTACCACTATTTGTTTCGGGAGCTGCTGTAATTCCTTCTTGAGATGCTCTATCACCTGCTTTTCCTTGGATAGGTTGGTCTGGAAAGAAGATTTGAGTTCCTGTAGGTTCTCAATATCCTTTTTTAGCTTGCTGATCTCTATCTCTTGCAGGTTCATCCTTTCCATGGACTCAGCCAGATCAACTGTCTTCTCCTGAGATGTCGATGGAGTCGTGGATGGGACTGTTGTCACTGATGTTGTGCTCACTCCTGAAATTGGGATAGCACTCAATGGAATGACTTCCATTGGCTTCATTTTCTCTTTCTCTTTTAACAGTTTCTCCATCTCAGCTTCCATTTCTCTAAGTTGTGCGTTCTGCTCCATGAGCAGCTTTAGCATCTCATCCTTCTCGCCTTCTTTCTCTGCTATCTCCTTCACTTGCGAGTTCTTTGTGGGCAGGAGCTTTAGTTGTTTCCTCAAGGAGGGAATGTCAGCATTTTTCTTCTTTATCATTTCCTCCACTGCTTTGACGTTTGAAGGGTCATATCCTATCTTGAGGACCAGCTCCTCCAAAGTTTTGATTATATTGTCCTTTGCAAAGGACAATATCTTCTCCATCTTTAATTGTGTTTGAACATTGTTCAGGGACACCTGGAATTTCGATGCAGCAGTAGAAGCATGTGCCAGAGTGTAGAAAACCATTTCCCCTATCTGCTTGTGCAATCCATCTAATCGGCTAGGTCCACGTCCTTCGTCTGGAATTCGAAGGTGGCCCTCTTGTAGTCGGTGATCACCTTGGGATCAGGCACCTATGCCTGGAGGAAGGCCATGTGCATTCTGACTTTCTCCGTGTCAAATGCAGAAAACAACCTATGTTGCACTGTCAACATCTACTTCCAGAACTGAGCGCAAGTACTGTTGGTAAGGGTCTGGTTCTTTTTCTTGATTATCTCGTACTTCTCGAAAATTCTCAGCTTGGGCCCAGTCTTGCCTGGCTGAGTGTTCAATGGGGAGTCTGAGGATTTCATCGGAAATGCTGGAGTGATGTCCTTATGGAGGCTCGACCTGAAGGGTGGAATAACAGACTTGGTCACTATGGTAAGCGGGGCCTCTTTTTCCCCGGTCAAGCCAGGGACTAAGGAAGTCTTAGGCCTCTTAGTATGTAGCTGGAATTTCTTGGAAGATACCTCAGTGATAGGTGGAGATAAATCCTACCTCGACCTCTTCTCTTTCGGGACCTGTGGCATGGTCGTTGGTGGCATAGTGGTCAGGGGAACCTGCTGTTCCACTTCAACCAATGTGTTGGGCTCCCACACTGTCTGATTGGCGAATTTCTCAATTTCGGGCTTGGACACATGAACATACGGGATGTTCTTGTTTTTCACCCTCATCTCTGAGATGATCCCATAAGGATCATAGTGCCATGGGAAGCTCATGAAGAACTTCATTTCTCTCAACATCATGTTTGCCTCTTCCCCGGCACCACGAGTGTTGTAGATGAAGGAGCCAATCTTCCCCTTTATTCTAAGCTGCTGCTTTTTCTTCAATGATACAAAATGAATATCATCTGAATTTATAATTTGCCTTATATATTCTAGAGAAAAGATTCTTACAGGAAAATACTTGGGCATCTTATACGGTGCCAATTCACACTCGTATACTCTGATCTTGGTATGATTTTGATACAGGTACCAATCCCCAGTCTTTGTGTTGTCCAAGAGATGCAGGATTCTCTGGACTTCATTATTTATTTGAGGCTCGGGCCTGCCGCTCAGCATACTAACCACAGGGTGGTAGAACTGATTAATGAACGCCTTGAAACTGTACTCCATGGAGTTGTGCTTGAGCAAGGAAGTCCATGCTGTGACTTCCTGAGGTTTACCATCTTCATCCATCTTCTGCATGGAAAAACTAAATTTATCCGCCTGGAAAAAGACGAACAAGTAAGCTAGTATTGATGAATATCTGAACATGCCTTCCATGCCAAAATTCACGAACTGTTCATGAATATTGTCTGCCAAAAATGTGCTGAAATCAAACTGGGTGGTGGGCTTTTCATCAGTGGAGAAAATGGATAGAAAACCCAGAATGGGCTCATCTACCCACTGGTCGGAATACTATCCTAACAAAGCACAAAGGGAGGAGATGACCTAGTTTCCCTTAGTTGAGAACATGGAGGAAGGGTAAGGAGGGTTTGTGAAGGGAAATTGAGCGGATGTGGGAAGGAAAAGCTCGAATATTTGAGCTCTTTGGGGAAAAGCCATTCTCTGGTACAACTTTGTAAGGATTTCCAGGTTGAAGGAAGACGCAGAGTCATCTCGTGGAATTTGCATCATCTGGTCTATGGATTCGAGCGTGATGAGGAACAGGATCTCTTCAGACGAGGAGATGACGGCTCATTGCTCGGGGATATAATGAGCTTGACACTTGAGAGAAAACTCGAGAAAATGGTGGATCTGAGGGAAGAGGTAGAGGGGTAAATTGGACTCCCAGAGTCCAACTTCATCACTCTGGTCCAGGAACACTTCCCTGAGCCATGACTGGAGGTCTGAGAAATCAAAATCACATTTGGTATCTGTGATTAACCAGTCTTTGTCAACCAGTGTGATCCTGTACAGGTCGACAGGAGGCGGGAGAAATGGATTCTCCTCTCCTTCTGCTTGTTTGGACTTTGGCGCCATTTTTACAACAGTACCTGCAATAAACACAACGTTAGTGGGGGCGATTGACTATGGATGAGGGCGACGGAATGTAACGGAGGAGTAAGGAGTGAATTTCTCTGGTGCGATGGGTAAATAGTGAATGTAAGGTAACTAACGATGGTTTTATTTAAACTGGGATTGGTTTGGGCACGAGAGACAAGTCAGCTGGATAACGGATAGGTTATCCAGTAATAAATGGACAACGGGTCATTTGGGGGTGAGATGGCAGGTGACGGTGGCTGAAAGATACGGATGGGTGATGTGGTGGCTAGGGATTGGAGGTAAAAGTCGTAATAAGTGGATTGCCATGAGTAAAAAAGGGGGAAGGACTGACAACAGTTATGGGACATGACCAATTTGGAAAAGGTGGAAGGTGACGTCCAGAGGTGACGAAGGTCTATCAGATAACAGATGGTGATGGGAATTCGGGGCAAATATATTGATGCCATGTATAACAAGGGACCCTCCAGAGGGGGAAAACCATTATGGACCCCCCCCTCAGTTAAAAGTAGATCATCCAGGGGGGGTCCGAAATCCATTTTGGGCCGTTGATATGCACGCCTGTATCTGAGCTGTAGATCTAAGAGCACTCTTTATCACTTATTCCGGACGCCCCCCCCCATTAAAGGAAGAATGTATGGGGGGGTACGGAATCCAATATTGACCGTTGATTTAAGTGTTCAACCCTGGGCCATCCAGATGTGCGCAAATGTTATCAGCGATTCCGGACTCCCCCCCCTGTTAAAAGTAGAACAGTCGGGGGGGTTCCAGAATGCTCTGTACACCGTAGATCTGAGCACCGCGATCAGGACCATCGATATGTGCAGGGAGCATAAATAGGGAGTGGAGAATACATGCACTGGGAAAAACTTAGGATAAATGCATTTTATGGGTTTTTTCCCAAAACGTTTCAAGTAGACACCACCATGGGGCTTCGACCAAATGATCTTCTAAGCATATGAAACATGGTGCAACATTGACATCAAGCTGGTTTTATTGGAATGGAACAATAAAGCAACTAGCCTACATACTAACCTATCTTCCTATGACAATTAACCCAGATTAAACTTGTTGGGTTAAGAATTTACTCTACCCTAGGGCTATCTGACCAAGATTAGACAGTCTGGCTAGATTTATTCACTAATCTAACCTAGACACTTTGGCTAAGATTAAACTGTTTAGCCAAATTCATTCACTATCCTATCAAAATCAAATTTAAAAAGAACTTGGCCATGCTTGAAAGTTATGGACCAAGTTACTATTAT
>SNQJ01S0152399.1:0-16448 GCA_010110895.2 Picea sitchensis | reverse complement strand
CTGCATGGAAAAACTAAATTTATCCACCTAGAAAAAGACGAACAAGTAGGCTAGTATTGATGAATATCTGAACATGCCTTCCGTGCCAAAATTCACAAACTGTTCGTGAATATTGTCTGCCAAGAATGTGCTGAAATCAAACTGGGTGGTGGGCTTTTCATTAGTGGAGAAAATGGATAGAAAACCCAGAATGGGCTCATCTACCCACTGGTCGGAATAGTATCCTAACAAAGCACAAGGGGAGGAGATGAGCTGGTTTCCCTTAGTTGAGAACATGGAGGACGAGTAAGGAGGGTTTGTGGAGGGAAATTGAGCGAATGTGGGAAGGAAAAGCTCGAATATTTGATCTCTTTGGGGAAAATTCATTCTCTGGTACAACTCTATAAGGATTTCCAGGTTGAAGGAAGACGAAGAGTTGGCTCAGGGAATTTGCATCATCTAGTCTATGGCTTCGGGTGTGATGAGGAACAGGATCTCTCCAGATGAGGAGATGACGGCTCTTTGCTCGGGGATATAATGATCTTGACACTTGAGAGCAAACTCAAGAAAATGGTGGATCTGAGGGAAGAGGTAGAGGGGTAAATTGGACTCCCAGAGTCCAATTTCATCACTCTGGTCCAAGAACACTTCCCTAAGCCATGACTAGAGGTCTGAGAAATCAAAATCGCATTTAGTATATATGATTAACCAGTCTTTGTTGACCAGTGGGATCCTATCCAGGTCGACAGGAGGTGGGAGAAACAGATTCTCCTCTCCTTCTGCTTGTTTTGACTTTGGCGCTATTTTTGCAATAGTACTTGTGATAAACACAATGTTAGTGGGGGTGACTAACTGTGGATGAGTACGATGGAATGTAACGGAGGATTAAGCAGTGAATTTCTCTAGTGCGATGGGTGAATAGAAAATGTAAGGTAACTAACGGTGGTTTTATTTAAACTGGGGTCGGTATGGGCGCGGGAGACAGGTCAGCTGAATAATGGATAGGTTATCCAGTAATAAATGGACAACGGGTCATTTGGGGGTGAGATGGTAGGTGACGGTGGCAGAAAGATATGGATGGGTGACATGGTGGCTAGGGATTGGAGGTAAAAGTTGTAATAAGGGGCTTTCCATGAGTAAAAAAGGGGGAAGGACTGACAACAGTTATGGGACATGACCAGTTTGGAAAAGGTGGAAGGTGATGTCTAGAGGTGATGGAGGTCTGTCAGATAGCAGATGGTGATAGGAGTTCAGGGAAAATAGATTGATGCCACATATAACAAGGGACCTTCTAGAGGGGGAAAACCAGTCCATACCCCCCCCTCAGTTAAAAGCAGATCATCCAGGGGGGTCCGAAATTCATTTTGGGCTATTGATATGTGCACCTGTATCTGAGCCGTAGATCTAAGTGCACTCTTTATCACTCATTCCAGACCCCCCCCCCCTCCATTAAAGGCAGAACAGATAGGGGGGTCCGGAATCCAATATTGACCGTTGATTTAAGCGCTCAACCCTGGGCTGTCCAGATGCGCGCAAATGTCATCAGCGATTCCGGACCACCCCTCCCCCTAGTTAAAAGCAGAATGGTCGGGGGGTGTCTGTAATGCTCTGTACACCATAGATCTTAGCACTATGATCAGGACCATCGATATGTGCAGGAAGCATAAATGGGGAGCGGAGAATACATACACTGGGAAAAACTTAGGATAAATGCATTTTATGGGTTTTTTCCCCAAACTTTTCAAGTAGACACCACCATGGGGCTTCGACCAAACGATCTTCTAAGCATATGAAACATGGTGCAACATTGACATCAAGCTAGTTTTATTGGAATGGAACAATAAAGCAACTAGCCTACATACTAACCTATCTTCCTATGACAATTAACCTAGATTAAACTTGTTGGGTTAAGAATTTACTCTACCCTGGGGCTATCTGACCAAGATTAGACAGTCTGGCCAGATTTATTCACTAATCTAACATAGACACTTTGGCTAAGATTAAACTGTTTAGCCAAATTCATTCACTATCCTATCAACATCAAATTTAAAAAGAACTTGGCCATGCTTGAAAGGTATGGACCAAGTTACTATTATTTCATGGGGCCTTTATTGCAATTCTTTTATGCCCTCTTTTCTTTCTTTCTTTTTTCTTTTTTCTTTTCTTTTCTTTTCTTTTTCTTTTCTTTTCTTTTCTTTTTCTTTTCTTTTCTTTTCAAATTATTTGCAGAATGAACAATCATTTATCAACAAAAACACTAGAGACAGATAATATCCCAGTCACCAGCTGATCCTATAACTTATAGGGTGATAACATGCCTTATGCAGGGCACCCTGGATATTAGAAAATAGTAGCAGCGGTCAAGATCCATTACTTTTGGCCAGGTATGAAGAGAGATATCGTTGAATACATCGCCAGATGTATGGAGTGCCAGAAAGTTAAAGCTGAGCATAGGCACCCAACAGGGTTGTTGCAACCTTTACCCATTCTTGAGTGGAAGTGGGAAGTAGTGATAATGGATTTTATTACAGGATTTCCTAGAATAGCCAAGCTACATGATTCGATCATGGTGGTGGTGGACAAGCTTACAAAAGATGCCCATTTTATTCCACTGAAAACTAATCACAAGGTAGGGGATGTTGCTGATATTTTTGTGAAGGGAGTGGCATGATTGCATGGAATTCCTAAAATGATTGTGTCTGATAGAGACCCAAAATTCACCTCGAATTTCTGGAAAGGATTGTTCAAAGAATTTAGAATGAATCTGAACTTTAGTACAACTTCTCATCCTGAGTCTGATGGATAGACAAAGAGGGTGAGCAAAGTAATAGAAGACATATTGAGAATGTATGTGATGGACAAACCATCAAGATGGGAAGACTACCTGCACTTGGTAGAATTCACCTACAACAATGGGTATCATGCATCGTTGAAGATGATCCCATTTGAAGCACTTTATGGAAGAAAGTGCAATACTCCAGTGAGTTGGGATAATCCAGATGATAGAACAGTAGTTGGGCCAGAGTTGCTCAAGGAGATGGAGGACAAAATGATAAAAATTAAGTAGAATTTGAAAGCTGCCCACGACAGGTAGAAAAGTTATGCTAATAAGAACAGAACCCACAAAGAGTTCAAAGTGGGTGATCATGTTTTCCTGAAAGTGAAAGCTAACATGAGTTCCCTGAAGCTGGGAAGTTGTGCCAAGTTGCCAGCCAGATTTTGTGGGCCATTTGAAATCTTGGAAAGGATTGGGCCAGTTNCCATGACTGTACATAATGTGTTTCATGTTTCAATTCTTAAGAAATATATACCAGATGCTAATCATGTTATCAATTGGAATGTGATTCAAGGGGAACAAGAAGGTGTCCTACAAGTGCATCCTGTGCGCGTATTGGACAGGAAAAACAAACAGCTCTGGAATCGATCTATAGGAAAAGGTCCAGTGGACTTGGTATGGTCCTGAGGACATGACATGGGAGCATGAAGATGTTATGAAGGTAGAGTATCGGCATCTTTTTGAAAATTTTGAAAAGCTTGCAAATGAAGTGTAATGTTGTACTGAGGACAATGCAAAAATAAGGGGAGGGGATTGTAATGTCCCCAAGGCCAAGCCCTGTTGTAAATCATGTCTATGAAGTATAAATCTTTCATTATGAATTGTAATTATGTTTTATAGGCTGGTGAGCCAAGTTTATATAAGTTGTTCGGCTTATGTGTTATTAGGCTGGAGAGCCTAAATGTTAAGGCTGGGAGCCTTCTTTTGTATATGTAATCATGCAAAACATTAATAAAAATATAAACACCACTGCGTGTAGACCGACCACGATGAATGAGTGATGGGGGAATAAGTATCCATATAGTGGGTAAGGGATTGGGGGGTTGGAAGGTTGGAAAGAGAGGCTAAGTATTGAGCCTAGGGGCTTAAGTCCTTCGGAATAATATTTTAATATTATTCCAAAAGCCATGTAAATGTGATGTTTTATCCTAAGTTATTTGGAAGGATGAGTGACTTCCAAATGGGAAGGAATGAGCTTCATGGGTGACAAGTGTTAATCCAAGCGCATGCAGTTAAAACTGTTGAGTTGAGCTGTGATGGGGGTTCCTCCTCCCATTCTCCATCCTCCGTCTGAACTCGTGGGTGTCCAGGATCGACCTATGTTTTGGTGTTTGTTCTAGGGAATACTTACCTGAACCATTAAGTCTCTACATGGGATCTTTGTACACCCTCACGCAACCCTGAAACCTATGCTGTGAGTCTGTCCTGTATTGTTAGTTGGGGAAAACCAAATGTCCCATAATTGATGAGCCTTGTAATGCTGTAGCATATGTCTGTCACCGGTTTTGGGAAGCCCGTGTCTGTGTTTTGTAGTGGAATGTTGTGGTCATGCAGTGCTTGACTGCATGTGGCTTGCGGACCATTGTATGTTCATGTGGAGCCTCATGGATGCTCATTTTCTATTTTGGTCGTCATCCTGGTGTCAACTGAGTGATTGATGTTGTTGCAGTTTCCCTCACCTAGTTAGAATTGAGTCGAAGGGTGTTCTAAAGAAGTGGGTTGTCAGGCCTGTGGTAGAAGAAGCAGGTTGTCAGGCCTGTGAGAAGCTCCCTCTAGGTGAGAGAGTATGTTGGGAAGTGGTTTTCTCCCAGAGAGAGTCCATCACTAGCTACGGAACTCTAAGACTTCCTGATCTATCCTGTTGCCAAGACCCAGAGAGGGAGGTGAAGCACTGATGGAATGTGCTTGTGAAGGTGTATACTCTTAGGCAGAACATGCATGTGGGGAATGAGAGTCTATGAGTAGTGGGCGTAAGAAGGCATCCTGGGAAGAATCCTTCCAGTTATTCTGTGCAGTTTTCCCTGTAACCTCAGCCTAGACTAGGATTCCTTGCCTTGGGTGGATCTTAGTCCCAACTCGGAGGTGACCCACTGCTGAGAGTGATGAGCAGTGTGGTCTAAGGTTGGGAGGTTCGTGGAAGGTCTGCATGTGGTTGGTGGAATTACCACGGTTTCAAAGATAAGTATCAACTTATGCTTAATATTTTGTTTTGCATGCCTGTGATGCTTATATGTATCATGTATTCTATTGTGCATATGAATCATTGTTAATGACAGGGATTATTTATGTTAGCAGTAATATTGTGCTTAATCTGAGTTAAATGTGTTTAATATGACTTAAATGCATGTTATTAATTAAGTATGAGAATGATGTTGTTTTGCACGGTAGCATTTGCCCGACAAAGTGAGATGCAATGGCTGGGGGGGCGTTACAGCGTTGTCCCTATGAGGGAAAAAAAAATCTCGAGTTGAAAGCAGTGTGGAAGGGATGCCACACGCATAGGAAAAATTGACAATTGTCATGCCAAAAATCCTAGATGGAGTGAAATTCGATGATGAAATGATAAGAGGTGTGAACACTATCAAGTACTCATACCACGATGTAGCAGATACCATAAAATTCCCAGATTTGGTGCATCACAACTACATTGGAACCTGTGCAGTTGTTGGTTGCTTGTCTGAGTTATACATTTCACATGATTGACCCAGGTTTAGGTCTACTAGGGTTCTAACAAATCTTCTAAAACTATCGACCCTCATGGTAAAATAGAAGGCAATGCAGTACACAGAGTGCACTGTGCAGTCTCACCCATGATAGTCTTAATGGGTGACTGCAATGCTCAAGTTCTTGCAGTCCAGGATTAAATGGGGATATGTTAGTGTGCGATGAGAGTTCTATTTAGTTATTAAAGCAATATCTTATCATTCCTCGATCTTAGTTTTTCTGTTGTGCCTTATGCATGCATGTAAATCAAGAGATATAACTACTTCATCAAAGCATTCATCTAATATTTAACCATTGAAAAAAAAGATATAAACCATAATCATTCCACACAACACATGATTTACCATGGTTCACCCCCTCCTAGGCTACGTCCACAAATATTTGGCTCTAAGGCTCTTTTATTATGGTTCTGTCATAAATGGCATCTCACACACTACAACTTTGTTCATATAGCCACAAAGCATACTCCTCGACCTTTACGAGGCTAACTAGATCACACCAGGATCCTCAGCCTGAGATCTAACCCTCAAGGTCTAGTCACTCTTCCCTCCCATATATCAACAACTTAAAAAAAGGTATCAGATCATATTTGTGTTATAGACCTGTTACTCTATCTTCTGCAAGTAACTCATAACAACCATAAAAGACACCAAAATCCCCCCTAGACCTCCTAAGTGTCTATTTATATCTATTGTTGGCTCATCATCTGTTACATTCTCTTACCAAAACCCTAACCTAATTAGGTCTTCTTGCATGTTGGTCTTGCACACTTTTCTCCTCTGCATGCGCACTTTCTTCCGCTTCTTTTTTGCCAGTTATCTTTCTTTCCTTTATTCTTGCATGTGTGCCTCACATGATTTTCTGCCAACTATCTTTCCTCCACATCATGCCTTTTCCCAAAAATGGGCATGTGCCCAACAGGCCCCCAACACTGACATAGTGACTTGTCCCAAGTCACTGCTTGACTTGTTCCACTGTCACTACTTGCTTTCTGCTTCGGATATTGCCTGCTGCAGTGTGTCATACATCTTCATTATCCATTGGCACTGCGATTGAACCCGACTTTTCTTGTCATCCATAGCAGTGATCACCTGATCTGTGATAGGAGACCATAGTATCTCTCCGCCTTCGACTCCAATCTTCTCAATGTTCTTCTTATATGCATCACTCTCCTTAGAAATTGACACAATGACTAGATTTTGCCCCCTTTTTTGACTTTATAGTGGGACAGCGGACTGACAACTGTTCCGTGCTGACAGTTTTCCCCTTTTTCACTTTTGATGATGTGTCCTGCACGTGGTACCATTTTACGTGTTAACTGTTTTCCTTTGCATCTTGTTTTTAAAAATTTTCCCTTTTCGTCACATTACGGTCGTTACCTCTATGTATGGGTTGTCATAATTCCATCTGTCACTGCTAGTTGGTGGCTGACTCCTACAACCGTCACTTTCTGAATTGTCACGATCTCCGACCATTGGTCCCTTTTGCGATGCGTTGGTATTTTTGGGCGTGTGAAGTACTTGGATTTTATACCCTTTGCTTCTGGCGAAGTATTCTTACTTCGTTGCGCTAACTCCATGACTTGTTTGTGCATCCTCTTGTCCTTTGTTGCACGAATTTTCTCACCTGCGTGCGTAGATTTCCGTGATGTGTTTTTTTTTTTTTCATTTCTACACGGTAACTGTAAAGTTGTTGGTGGTCAACTATCCTTGTACAACTTCAGTCGAATCCCATTGATCATGCCCATCAATTATGTCCCTTCCAAATCCTTCAGTTGTACAACTCCTCCGTCTGTGATAGTCTTTACCTCATATAGTCCCAACCAATGCATTCTGAACTTTCCTGGATGTTGAAAACACTTTTTGTCGTACAGTAGGACTAGGTCTCCTTCCTTGAAACTTTTTCTCTTGATGTGGTAGTCATGCCACACTTTGTCCCTTTCTTTTTGTGCTTCTTAGTGGAAGCCTGCTGTAATCCTATCTTCTTTCATGCTCATCAGCTGACGTAGCCTTTCTTGTACTGTGCCTCGTTCTGTCGTGTTTGTAATTTCTACGACACGCATACTTGGTACCAAGAATTCTAATGGTACCACTACTTCCTGTCCATAAAACAATCTAAATGGTGTCTTCCCTGTCAACTTCTTACAAATAGTTCTATATCTCCATAATACTATTGGTATCTTTGAATCCCAGTTGTCCCTGTTGACATTGCAAGTCTTGGTTAGGGCATTCTCTAGAATCTTGTTGAAGGATTCCACTGTTCCATTTTCCTAAGGATAGTATGGCATACGTTTCTAATGGTAGACCTTGAATTCTTCAGTCAGAGATTTGATAGTGTTGTTGATAAATTGAGTTCCTTGATCACTCATCAGGATCCTTGGACATCCAAATCTGGTGAGCACATGTTCAAATAGGAAGTGTGTTGTTGTCTCTGTGCTACAATATTTAACTGGTGTTTCCTCTACCAATTGTGAGAGATATTTTGTCACAGTGATAATGTATCATGCACCTGATCTTCTTGCGGGTGGGTGAATTGGCCCAACAAAATAAATAGCCCATTTTTCAAAAAATTGTAATGTTACTTGTGGGTATAAGGGCATCTCATCCTGTCTGTTTCATTTTCCACCCCTTTGAAAAACATTGCATTTTTGACAGTATTCCTTTACGTATCAATGAATAGTTAGCTACCATAATGTTGTCTACCCCCATTTTCTATAATTACCCAGCGATCAACTAGTAGTCGACTACTCGGACAACCGGATTCTTCCTCTGCAAGGTGTTAAATTCCTATGGCGTAGTCCCTGTAATTAAATACTCACTAATGTCAGCAAAATAATCATCCTTGATCTAAACTGAAAATAATTGTGCGTCAGGGAAGGTATATTCTAAGTTTGTAGGCTCCTCGCCATTGGTGGCCCTTGATAAGTGATCAGGTCCTTCATTCATCTTCCCTAGTTTCACTATGACCTCAAAGTCAAATTATTGAAGCAGGAGTAACCTGTTGAGCACTCAACACACCCTAAAAATCCTATGTCAAATTTTACTTTTTGGGTACCACCTGGTCTGTTGCACTGTCTAATTCAACCTTAGCATGAAAAATATTGCCTTTTCTTATCATTTTTGTTTTTCATTTAAGTCTTTCAAAGTTTTCTTAGGCATGTGAAAACCAATAACTTAAAAGACTAATATCTAAATTAGAGTATTGATAGTCAAAACTTTCGCCAACGTGCTTAAGGAATTTGGCATCGGAAAGGATTAAGCATGAAAGAAAATGCTAGAGAGAACTGAAGTTGTCGAGTCCTAATATTCGTTGGCATCGACAGATGGGAGGTTTATTTCATGACAAGCATCACTGAGGATATCGTCGATGAATGATCCCCTCAACATCATTGAATAACTAAGAGAGTAAGCACTCACGAAGGATGAAATGATATCGTCGATCACCGAGTTTCGAAATTTTTTCGGTATCGAGGATTTTTGAGGATGATAACCCACAAAGGAACTATGTGATGGAAATCCCTCTGAGAGCCGATCCCTGATAACTTCCGGCATCAGTGAGTTTTTAGAAGGATAACCCATGGATAATATGATAATTCAACCCCCGATCACCAACCCCAATACCTTTCGGCCTCAACAATCCCAGTTTTATTTTAATGCACGTCTTTTGTTGAAAGACCCAACTCTGACTGAGATAAACGTTCAAACCACCTATCCTCTATTGCCATCTATTATTTCCCGAGTGATTAGACATACGATCCAGTCTTCCCTTAAGTCGTTACTAGCTCCCAAGACCCATGTCACACCCCGAACCAGTTTTGCCAAGTCAACATCATACGACGAAACCCATCGGCGTCGGAAGTTTTCTCAGGAGGATACCAATGGGAACATGCATAAGGATATCACCGATTCCTGATCTTCCCACTAAGAAAATGACCCGATGAGACGTTTTAGCTCTAAGATACGCTAGATACAACGCATTTAAAGGGTTAATTAATTCCAGAATCTTGCATTAGTTACTAATTCATGCGCAAATCAAAAGGACCATTTGAACATACTGATACAATGCATCTCCCTCCATGCCTCCGTCATCAACCCACATAGAATTTATTTGCAGATATTTGACGGTAGGTTGTTTTGAATTTAACCCATTACTCATGTTAACTGGTTGATACGACTGGTAGGATCTCTCTCGTTATATTATTTTGAGTCATTGTAAACAAGCTTATTTTGTGCACAGAGAAGTTTGGAGCATCCAGAGGAGTGAGACAAGCAATCCGGGGAAAGATTCCAAGGTCTAGTGAGTATTAAACAACAATTTTATCAAGCGTTACAGGTATGTACCGTCTTATGGATGTGTTATGCTTCATTTCATACATTTTTATCCACCGTTACTTTGTACACATTCCTAAAGGATCATTTTCATTTGTAGGAATAATGCCTCCAAAGAAACCTACCACCAGGAAATTAGCAAGAGCACCAAAGCTACAAGAACTAGAGGTGGGAGAAGGTTCCTCCCCAGCGGTTGCAAGACAATTGGAATTTTCTCCAAGTCAGTGCCCGTCATCAAAATAGCCACCAAGAAGGCTTTCGTTCAGCCCCCAGCGTTTGGAGACACAGAGGTGAACATTGGGACCAAGTCAATATTCCCTCACTGGGAAGAACTTTTCAAGAAAATCAAGAGGGAGGAATTCCTTGAATATACCCCACACAACAATCCTGATATGAGAAGACTCGACGATGAAGTCCTCCCGAATGTCTGAAAGGATTATCTGCACATGGTGGCGAGCAGGACTCCAGTATTCCCCTGCATCGAACTCCTAAAATGGCTTATCGATCACACTGACACACAAATATGTTTGATTAATGACGACAACGGTGAGTGTGTTGGGTTTTTCCTCTCAGTGGAAGTTCAAAATTACTACAAGCTCAGAGAGCCAAAGGAGCGGTTAAACACTGATTTTGTTTTTAGTTTTTATGAGAAACATGACACCAATAAGGTGATGGCGTTGTGGTGGAGAGAGGATAAAAATTTCACCAATCGGACCTCCAGCTGGTACGCGACGACCAACCTAAGAGAGCCTTACATCTATCTAATGGCCCTCCTCTGCCAATTGCATGGGGAGAAATATTGCTCTTGGTTCTCAGAGGCTTGGATGCCTGTAGATTATGTTGTGGCCATTTCTGGAATAGGTTTCAACTGGGGTGCAATAATCCCCAAACAATTGAGCACTTTCATATGACAATCTCAGATGCTGAAAGAGGGAGAAACCGCTTCCTTCTACATGGCTTCTTAACTATTGGATGTCATCTGCACAAAGAACGTCTTTGCCGGAATGAACTTGAGTTGGCACACCTCTGATCTCCTAGTCCATGTATATTTCAGCATCTTGTGAGAGAGAAAGTAAAATAAATCCTACTCTCTCATCTGCAACCATTTTATCGCACGTATTTATTTCTTATTGTTCAAGAAAGAGTGCCCAAGGTTGTCGGATGAAACCAAAAATATTGTATCAAAAGTGGGCCACTGGTATTTTGGATGAGCACAAGACCTACATTAGGGTTTTTGATGCCACCAAAGCACCCCATTTGTTACCTATATATGTCCCTGATCGACTAGTAGTAGGGGAAATCTATTGTCAGACCATCCTTCAAGGTTATAATGCTACTTTGGTAAAATATTAGAAGCAGGCCTTCATACCTTATGGGTTTCATATTGGTTTCTACATGGTAAAAGACACCATGTATGCCAAGCAATAAGGGTTAATCCAATTGGAGTTCTTATTCTAGACTGGTTGTTTTCACAGGCACGACCCCAAGGGTCTCATCCTGAAACATGCATCACAGGTATCATCCTGTTGGCCATATGCTCATGACAGGTTTGAGGATGAGATCTTCACCAAAAATGCTCAAATCTGGGATGAGGTGGTGGCAAGGATGGTTGACCCTAAAGCAACCAGGTTCAAGGCCATGAGTTTGGATGAGCAAGAAATAGTCTTAGAGAAATCAGTGTAAGAATTCCTCAGGGTTAGAGAGGAAAGTAGAGCATATGAATCAATTGAAGCGGTGGAAGCTCCCCAGGAAGCCACCGAAACAACGGATATTTCCCAGGTAACCCTGGTATAGGATAGGGATATCCATGAGGCTCAGAATGAGTTGGAGAGAAGGGAAATCATGTATCTATAGGCCCAACAAATAATGAATCAGATGTGAGAAATCCTAGACCTTTTCAGGATGCCAAGGCTTTCGACCGATAGCCCAGAAGAAATCTCGACGGGGCCAAGCAACCCCGATTTCATAAACCTTGGTAACATTAATGAGTCAGATGACCCTGAATCCAAAATACCACTAGCTGGATCACCAATAGGTGTGATGACTCAACCAAAGACGGGTCGGGTATCAGTTGAAACAATCGCGCCTAATCCTTTGAGTGAGTTAGAAATATATATAGTGATGATGAGAGCCCAGAGGCATCTCTCAGGATACCTGTCTATTTCCTAGAAGAAAAGGAACCTGTGAATACTCTTTATCCTGATCTCAACATCCAAACCCAGGAGGTCCCACAAAAGGAAACAAAAGTCAAAAGTGGCCTTGACATGAAAAGACTCGATGCACCGAAGACTGGAGCAGACAATTCGAAGGACAATTCTGAACTGGATGAGACGAAATAAGGATCCTTGTAAAAGGAAATTGATGATTCAACGGTCGATGAACAAGTAATTATCGAGTCTTTTCCCGAAGCCTCTATTTCGCTCGATACTCAGAATCCCAACAATCCGCAAACAGAGTCCAAGCCATCGGAGCACAATGAGGAAGTTTAAGAACCTGACCTTGAACAAGTATACACCACCGGTAATCTTGGAAACACACTCACATGGGGTGATGAGTAGATACCCAAGATTGTAGATGAGGTATTTGATATCTATGTGATCTCCTATGATCGAAAGAGGAAAGCCATCATCCAGAGAACTACAAAGAAAAGGAGGATCACGTTGGATCACTCCATCCTCATCACTATAGAGGATAATTTGATAAACAAAAAATATTCCAAAACATATGAGCTCATTAGCGTGGGGATGGTGATCTCAGATGCCACCCTGGACAGAGCCAAACAGGATGAAAAGGAGCTAGCCGTCACCCTAAAGGAACTAGAAATTTTTCACCATCTAGCTGGATATTATCAAGGCACCACTCAGACTGCGGTTTACCTAAGAAGTGAGCTTGAAGAGGCTTACAACAAGTTCAAAAAAGAGAGGCACCTTTTTACTACGAAGATAGTTGAGCTCTAGGAAGACACTCTCATGGAACTCACAATGTGCAAGGATATGGAGCGGTATTATGAAAGGGCACAACAAGCCATAGACAGACTCGAATACATTTATGTAGTCCAACAAGGCCAAGATAAAGAAGAACACAACATCTGGATGTTAGGCAAAAGCAGTCTTAATCGCATGAAGCGATCAGCTGAGTATTGGGATAAGATGTCTTAGGACTCACACCAAGAAATTCAAGAGCAGTGGGATAGATGTGAGAAATATTGGGGTAAAATCAACAAAGAAATGAAGGATATTAGACTCCTTGAGTTCATCACCCCTGACAACTTCGTCAACTTGTGCGACATACTCAAATCTCATACCAAGCAAGATTTATTATGGGCCGAAGAGCTAGTGAAGACGACCAACACAGCGCCAGGGAAGGTGCGATGATTTATGGAACATCTAATTAAAGCTTGAACTGTGTTACAGTATTTAAATTCCAATCTAGTGGAGTACCAAACACATGCGATGGAGGTTAGAGGGATTCACGCATCTCCGATAGAACAACACAGATTTCCATGGGCCCAAAATTGCAAAGAGTTGTTCATCAGTTGGTCGGAGTATGAGAAAAGTCACCTTTTCAAGTGATATCTTGAGTTGAATGTTAAAGAAACTGTTAGAAGATGATGCCACATGGCAAATTGTGTTTTGTTTAAATTGCACTTAGCCGTTATTTTCAGTTGAATTTTATATTATAAATAAGAACATCGACCAATTAGTTAAGGGTCAATGGTTGTTGCAAGAACACTTTCTTTCTAGTTTTTAAGAATTATTTTGAAGCTTCCTTTAATTAAGAAGTCCTTATGGACCAGAGACAAGTTATTTTCATCAAATGCATGTGTGATTGGATGTGGAGAAGAACTATTTCCTATCTTGTTTCATGAATTATGTTGTATTGAGTAAGAGATATTTAATCTATTGTCAAGTTATCTGGTGCAATATTTTATTGTTCTTTACTTTAATGATGAAGATGAATCATTGTGTTATCATGTGATGAATGATGATAGTAGGTGAATTATTTTTCTTTCCATTATCTTATCACATATGTGTTTTCTTTCTGATAATTATTTTCTCAGACAGTAATTGGATGCTCACATGGTTAATGCATTAATATTAGGCATGTGGTATAGAATTTTTGTTTGCATGCTTGAGCAACGGGTTATCACAAGTTCAGCCTCTTCCCCAGTAGTTAGAACTTAATCATGTTTTGTTACCAAGTTGGTTTATACTGGATTACATCTCATATTGGTCCCACCAAAGAGAAAATACAAAAAAAAAGATAGTCCAAACCGAAGGGAGAGCCTTCACAAGAAAACACAAAGCCCATCGATAAATTGGTCATATCGCAAGATCTAGAGAACCATTCCACTATTAAACATTGCAGAGTCTAATTGGGCCCCGGTGGCAGGTTTGGTTTCTACTGTTGAATCAAGGGATCTAGAACCCATCAACAAAATTGGCGCTAGAAGGAGGGTCTTAGAATGAATGGTTGGATATATATTTTACATAGTATTTCAAACAGCCTATAGATTCAAAACAACCCACATGCATGGCTAGTCATTCCCAAGACAACCCACACAATGCTAAGTACTCCTGAAAGGAGTAACTCATCCCAACCCAAGGAAGAACAATTGTTCCCTGATATACCTTATGCTCTTCCTCACGAGGAATTAAATCAATTTCGAAGAATCACAAGAGCATACACTAGAGAGATCAGTGTGTTGTCTTTATCTCTGATACTTCCTCGAAGAAAAAAGATAAGTAGACTAGTGGTCAATACTCTTGACGAAGTTTTCGTGCATAGGTTAGAATACTTAATAGACTTCGCAATGACCAAAATCCAATATCTCCTTAATCTAATACTCGAAACACCAGTTGGTGACGTCTCTGAACCAGGTGATTTTTTGAAAGAGGAGTTTAACTCAGAATCTGAAGATATGGAAGGTAACAATGACCGTGAGGAAGAATGGGAAAAATCACCTCAAAAAAAGCAACCTTGGTTGGACGAAGACACTTTGGCCATCCCAAGATGAGTACATAATCTTCCCCGAGACCTGAAGAAGCTACTTCCTAAATTTGACCCCGAGACTTCAGGATTGCCTGAAGATCATATCAAGAAGTTCATACTAGCGATCATACTTATGAATGTCCAACATGAAGACTAAGTATGCAAGATTTTCCCCTATATGTTTGAACATTCGAATTCCATGTGGTACTTTAATCTGCCAATAGGATCTATAACTAGCTGGATGAAGTTCCAGAAAGATTTTCTAGATAAATTTGCAGAAGAGACTACTATGGGAGCTCTTATGGTGGAGTTGTTCGCCGCCACCATGAGTTCAAAAGAAAGGGTCAAAGATTTCAATCAAATATTCATGACCATCTTAAACAAGTTTCATCCTGAAGCTAAACCAACTCAGGAGTTGCAAATCAAATTTTATGCTAACACTCTCCCACCTTCTATTTCCATGTTTATGAAAAGGGCTGCCAAGCGAACCCTAGCTAAAAATTTTGAAGAAGCCAAAATGATAGAATTCCATATGAAAGGGTGTAAAGAAGGCGAGGTCTCTCTAGTTAAGAAATAAGTTCAAACTCCTCCCAAGAGAGGACTCCTTTTGACTAGACCATCGAAGAAACAAGCAGAACAAACTCTTGACAAGGGGAATGGAGACATAGAATACATACAATGAATGGTTAAGAAATTATCAAACGAGATCATAGACATGAAGAGAAATGCGGGGGAAGGAAACCAAGGCCAAAGGCCCTATAAGCCTTTCTTTAAAAGGAAATCACTATTCAAAGCAATTGAACCTCCCCCAGCTAACTTAAATATCGATCTAGGGAATGTAGCATCTGATTCTTTCTGTACTTATCACCAGTAAAACCACTCTAAGAGAGACTGCCGTCAATGGGTGCATGTCATGAATTTTATGGCCAATCAGTTTCTAGACGAAGTCTCCTTGACCGACCAACCAAGCAATTCATTTAGGAATATTGTTGACCGTGAAGAGATTGATCCAACACAAGATACATCCATGTTGATATGGGATCCTAACCTGATCATGCCTTCCAAGAACCTGTTTGAGTCTCAAGAACAACCTGTAGAGGTCTCGGTGGTGCAAACACATAGTAAAGGTCCACCTGTCTCAAAAGATGTCGCTGCCACCCAAACTTTGAGGATTAAGACAACTCTTGATCACCCGAAATCACCTTTTGCTCCCAATAAAAATCCTATAAGCATCCTGTTGTTGGGAAATAATACCCTACGGACTAACAAGCTAGGGATAAACTTGGATGCAGATCATGACCCTAAAGAAATCACTTTTAACCTATCACCCCAAAACTCAAACCCCTTTTTCACACACAAGCATGGAAAAGACCTACTAACCTTTTTACTGATGTTTGGTGTAGATCCTCCGTTGTGCTTTGTCCACTTGCTTGCACTGCTCCTTCCAAAGACAATCCTGCAACCAAGACAAAACACTATGCATGCATGCTATTCTTCTACTTGAGGGTTAGAGATTAAGCATAAATCAAATAAAACATATATAACTCGTGCATTGGGACGGGAAAAGTATTCTTTTATTAATCTCAAGA
>SNQJ01S0152398.1:0-23080 GCA_010110895.2 Picea sitchensis | reverse complement strand
CGATTACTGTTAATTAAACCAAAATCGGCCCTCGCAGTCTCGCGAGTTGAAGATTTAAAATGTTAAAAGGAAATTCACGATGCAGCGAACAGCGAGAAAGTTATTAACGTTGCTAAGTTTTGAGGATTTAAAAAAATGCGAGAAATGTCCCGCGTATCGAGGTTTGCACAATTCTCAAGGTAGATACTTGCTCTCCATACCCCGACTACTTGTCAAACCACCAAACATTGATGACATTAATGAAGAATTAGGGTGAATCCACGAATAAATAAGATCAGATTTTACGTAATAAATTTGTTTCTAATTGCGATTTCACAGACTTATTTCGAAGAGTACAGAATTTTCAAATATATACAGGATTTTCATTTTATTATATGAAAACATTTTTCATAAGCACGCAGAGATCGTCATTTCTGAGTAAACTAATTGTTGCATGTATACGCGGGTCTATCGCAGAAGGGCGAAAACGCAAGCTTCTGCCATGGCTCCACAGAAAGCAGCAAAGGAAAATATCGAGGCTGCAAGGCAAGGCTCGGATAACGTCTCTGATACTTCACCCCGAAGTGTTGATTCAGTCCCTAGCTGGTCTTTTGTTTCAGATATTCTGCAATCTGAGTTGGTGAATTATTCAGACTCTGACAACAATGAAAAGGACGATTTGAACACTAAATACAAGATTGTTGTTCAATCAGGAATGCACAAGGTAGCAACCAGACCACGGTTGCTTCCCTATTATGATATGATCCGATGGGTGTTGGATCATATAGACTTACCCACAAGAACTATCATGAACAACCAGCGGGTCGCGGTCGGGACTTTTAGACCGGACCACATCCAAACCATGTACAAGCTACCTTCGATGTCTGAATACACATATGGTGCCGAGTTCCTAGAGGAATTCAAAGAGAAAGAGTGTAAACAGTATGACAAAACCATGCCAGGTTTGATCAAAGATTGGGTTTCGCACTCCACAAAATTCAGAGCAAATTACCAGGGTGTTTATTCTATCTCTTCTTTGGAGCCACAGTATAAGTGTGTGGCAATGATGACTTGTCGGCTATTCGGGAGAGAAGACACAGCACATTTCTACATCGTGTGGGTGCCTCTCATGTTTCGGGTTGTAGAAGGTTCCTCGTTTAATTGGGCAAAGATACTCTCAGACAGTCTGGCCAACAGGGTCACAGAGTATCGGGAGCATAAGGCAAGTGGGAAACCATCCTCATTTTTCATGTCTGCATATCTCATGGACGTGGCATGTTCCATGACACCATTCCCCCTGATGAGCTGGGCTTGGAATCCAGTCCAAGAAAAGCCCGT
Source organism: Picea sitchensis (assembly GCA_010110895.2). Lineage (NCBI taxonomy): Eukaryota > Viridiplantae > Streptophyta > Pinopsida > Pinales > Pinaceae > Picea > Picea sitchensis. The sequence continues at coordinate 21,763 of SNQJ01S0152398.1, read as the reverse complement.
GCATGAGTATCACGACAAACTATGGGAGAATAAAGCAGACAAATTCATTTACGAAATTTTCAACTGGGTGATGGTGCCCCTGCACATCACCATTTTTGGTCGCTCGCCACCTCGTATCTAGGACAGCATTGCTGCAAATCTGAGTGGTATAGAGGATTGGTACGTAGAAGCATAGTTTTCCTATTTTAGAGTATTCGGAGCTGTTGTTACCCCGCTTGCGCTACCACTGTTCATCCCCGACAAGATGGCTTGTCGCGAGATTGCCCGACAAACAGTGATTGGCGGGGTGAGTAAAGAGCTCAAAGCATCTTCGAAGAAGGTATGGTCGTTTTTCCCTATTCGGCTAAATTCTTATTCCTTATTGGATTTCGAGCATGCTAAAGCCGAGGATGCAGCCCTGGAAGACCTGAGTTTGGTCTCCATTGAATATAAAAAACATGATCCTCAAAAAATTGTAAGCAATCATTTAGCAAATTGTGGGCTGAATAAGTTTGAACACGAATTTTCACCCTCGGATGACATTTTCCGAGGGGCGAGATCTTACGGGGAAGTGCTAGTTCGGATCCGATCTTTAGCACCCGAAGACATGGCATCTGTATTAAAATTCCAAGAACATAGACGAAGAAGATTTCCCGCTGTGTTGGGAGGTTTGGGTATTTCTGAGGCGAAACAGAAGGATGTTGAAGGTTCTGAGGACCAAATTTCTAACCTCGGAAAACACCAGGAAGGGGAGCAAGTGAAGAATCCCGAAGCAGAAGAGGAGACTACACACCCACCCAGGGAATAGAGTTCAGAGCTGGAAGTAAAAACTCCAGGCCCACCAGGTGAACAAAAGCTGGAGACTGAAACAGAGGCTCTAGGTACGCCAAAAGAGCAGAACCCTATCAATACTGCAAAGGAGTCGGAAAAACAAATAGGAAAGCCCATCACCTCAGTCACACCCTTGCAGTCGGCACAGGGAAATGTCAGCGAGGGATGGATATTTGATGAAGAACTGATGCCTATCAGAGCAGAAGAACTTCCTCCAAATGAGTTCTTCTTTGACAAAAAGAGAAAAGCAGTGGTGAAAAGGGAGTTCTACCAGGACGAAGGATCAACTGCTAAAAAATTCAAAGTTATGACCGATGGAAAAAACAAAAAGAATGAGGAATTCGCCACGGAGATCGCAGGAACGCTAGGAGCATATGCATCGGCGAATCAATTATCGGTCGGGATGTTGAAAAATCAGCTCAAAAGAAAGAATTGCCTGATCAAGACTCTCGAAGCCAGAGTAGCTTCAACCACAGGAAGCGCTAAAGGTCAGGTGAGTGGGGAAATAGAAATGGCCCAACTAGCTGATAAAAAGGAAATAGAAGTGCTCAAAGCCAAGTTGGAACAAGCGCATCTAGTGATCTGATATGGTCGGATACAGGCAGGTCAACAGAGAACTATAATCGCAGAGTTGCAGGCTCAGGTAGAGTTCGCTGAAAACAGGGTGATAGATGTCGAGGGTTTTAAATCCCGAGCGATCAATATCTGGAGCAGGATCTCTTCTGCACAACAGAGCTTGCTAGATAAAGTAGGAACAATCCGAGAGGATTGTCTGTTGATGCATCGGGTTTCTGAGAACCTGGCTGATAGAGAAAGAGATGCAGGAGCAGCTCGGGTCGCCTTCTAGGAGGCGGTGATAGCCACGAATGACAGAGCTTCAGCAGGTTCTCCCGAACTCGCCCTCCCAGAACAAACTAGAGGTAACATTTTGTTGAAGGATTGGGAGAATAACATTGCCCTGGACAAGGAACAGGCCCAAAAAGTGACCAATTCATTAGAAGAAGTCTTCAATTCTATAGAGGGCGAGCTGTTGGGCATGGATACTGGAGGCGATGCCGAAACATTAATGCAAATGAATGTAGAACAAATCTCGCTTGATCTGAAAGAGAAGGAGGAGAAAGATTTGGCCGATATCTCTCAGATGGACAGGGTGGACATGGTTCGAGTTGATAAGCATTTGATCGAGTCCAGCGTGCAATTAAGTGCCCTCGACATCGTCGATGCACAATTGGAGGACAAGCTGAAACAGTTAGTCCGAGAATGTTATTTCATCGAGGCCAGCTATCAAGCGGAACCTTCGCAGCTCGTATCTCAGTTTGTGGACAGATGTATAGCCTACACCGAATCCGCGCGAAGGCGAGCACCTGGCACCAAATAACGATAGAGCAAGAGAAAGGGAAAAATTGTGCTTCTCTCGGTTGTAACTGAATGAGTGTAACCGTATACATTCTAACTGATCTGTAAAGATGTATAAATATCTCATAGAACGAGTTAATAAAGGCTAGACCTTTTTGGTATTGATTGTAATAGATTTTTTTCATTCGAGAAGTTAATATAAGCAAATCTGGAGATTCTCGATTCCGTCCAGACTGTGTTACAAGTTTGTTTCTTCATATTTCATGTTTCATTTCATTCTATGATTCATAATTGATGTGATTTGTTGTAATTTAGTACGACCACTACTATAACAAAAGGATTTCTATTTTCTGTAAGTACTTATTGTCTTTCCTCTACACCAGCTATCAGCGGGTGTAAGACCAATCTGTACTTCTAGAATTCTATATATATGTTGTGCTATGTCAGTTATTTCCTTACTAATTTCTTCTTTTGTTTATATGTGAGTTTCCTCTCTGACAGGAACCTTGACTTATATGCAGCTAAATGTTTTTCTCTCATCTCACACCTTTATATAAAATATAACACAATTACGGGAAAGAGCCTTCAGTTTGCATTTCCATTTTATTCCAAAAACATAAAATTCTCTTTATTTCGACCAAATCAAGACAGCATTTAAAACCTCCCCCTAAATCCTTTCCTAATCTTATTTTTCCTCCATGAATGTCCCCGCAGCAACACAACCTAATATCGAACCCGGACTATCGAACCAAACGCATATCGCTTTAAATCTTTTTGACATAATCCTTAAAACTGCTAACAACCGGGACGAACTTGAACGTTCATGGGCAGCCATTGAATAAGATATAACAAATCAGGAACAGTTGGAAGCTAGACGACGAGAACGTAGAAATCTTCCCTAGTTTCCTATACCGAAGCTTGACATTACTCTCTCACCCATCTTTCACCTACTTTCGGATGCCTTGACACTGTACTTTAAGCCTTAGTACAGACTCAGGAACAACAGATGACTTCTCTTGTAAGTCTTGTATTTTTTTCATGAATACCTAAGGACATGTATTCAATCGGTTCCAAGATTTTAAAGCTCTTGTGGACAACCATAATAGGATGAAAATCATAGTTTTGAGGACAGACAATGGGGGTGAGTATACCTCCAAGGAGTTTATTAACTTTTCTGCAGGAGAGGGCATCAGGAGAGATTTGATGGTTCCTTACAACCCACATCAGAATGGGGTTGTTGAGAGGAAGAACGAGGCCATAGATGGGGATACGAGAGCCATGTTGCATGATCAGGGTTTGCCACTTTTTCTTTGGGTTGAGGCATGTTATACTGCAGTTTATCTGCAGAAAAAGAGTCCACACAGAGCATTGGGGGACAAGACTCCTGAGGAGGCTTTCTCTAGGAAGAAGCCTGATGTTGGGCACTTTAGGATTTTTGGGTGCCTTATATATTCATATGTCCCTTCTTATAAGAGGAAAAAGATAGAACCCACGAAAGAGAAGGGGATCTTTGTTGGGTATAGTGAGACTTCAAAGGATTTTTGCATATACATCCCTTCCTTGAGGAAGATATTTTTGAGAAGGGATGTGAGATTTGAGGAGGATGGAGCCTTTAGGAAGTCACGAGGGACTCAGAGGGGTGAGCAGTGATCACCTCATATTCAGATGAGTCCAAAGTAGACTTCAGTGACACAGAGCTCAGGTCCACCAGTTTTGGTGACGACTGGACCATAGGTTACATAGGGCCACAGATGTCAGGATCACAGGTTATTGGTCCACAAGTTTCAGGATCGAGTTCTCCATATTCTACTTCTGGTTCATAGTCTTTAGGTGATGGGGTTGATAAGGGAGAGTCCCCTCCATGGGACACTAATTCAGAGAAGAGGAAGCCCAAGTGGCTTTGGGACACTTTGAGGGAGGCACAGGATTCAGTGGCGAATACTAGGTAGGATGTGAGGGAGAGTAAACCTCCTAAGAGATTTTGTAGTTACATTGTGATGGTAAGCAGCATCGGGGAGTCTGATCCTTCCACTTTTGAGGAGGTTGTTGGAAGACAGGTTTGGAGAGATTCCATGATGGAAGAGTGCAGTTCCATCATGAAGAATGATGTTTGGGAGATTGTTCCTAAACCTGAGGGGAAGTCAGTGGTGACTTCCAGGTGGCTCTACAAACTCAAGTATGTTGCAGATGGCAGCATTGAGAAGTACAAAGCTTGTTTTGGGGCTCGATGATTCTCATAGGTTGATGGAGTTGACTATGATGAGACCTTCACTTCGATTGCTAGATATACTTCGATGAGGGAAGTGATCTCTATTGCAGCAGAGATGGTTTGGAATATCCATCACCTGGATGTAAAGACCACATTTCTTAATGGTCTCATCCAGGAGGAGGTGTACATTGAGCAGCCATTGGGATTTGAGGTGCATGGGAGAGAATCTCATGTGTGTAGACTGAAGAAGTCATTGTATGGGTTGAAAAAAGCTCCTGGAGCTTGGTATTCTAGGATTGATACCTACTTGCAACAGTTGGCCATTGAGAAGAGTGAGGTGTATCAAAAATTGTACTTCATTGTGGTTGGAGAGGATCCTCTCATACTCTTGCTATATGTTGATGATATTTTCATTACAGGAGCTAAGAGTCTCATTACTAGCTAGAAGGATAGCCTTGATTCATAGTTAGAAATGAGAGATATTAGATTGATGAGTTATTTTTTGGGATTGGAGGTTTGGCGGGAGCCTGGACACATATTCCTGGGACAAGGGAAGTATGCTTGTGACATTCTGAGGAGATTCCAAATGGATTATTGTAGGCTCATGACCACTCCCATGATACTAACTGGAAGAAGCTTTTTGCTTCTGAGTCACAGTTGGTTTATTCCACTTTATATCGCCAATTGATCAGTTCATTGATGTATTTGGTCAACACCAGACAAGATATTTGTTTTGATTTCAACACTCTTAGCCAGTTCATGCTGGAGTGTAGGAGAGTGCATTGGGTGGAAGAAAAACATGTGCTCAGGTATCTCTATGGTACAGTGGATTATGGTCTAGACCATATGATAGGGGATGGAGTTCGATTGGTATCCTATACTAATTCAGATTGGGTAGGATGTGTCAATGATAGAAAGAGTACTTTTGGATGTTGTTTCGGATTGGGCTCAGCAGTGGTGTCTTGGTTCAGTCAGAAGAAAAAGTCAGTCACTTTGAGTTCTATAGAGACTGAGTATATGGCTACTAGTCAGACCATTTGTGAGGCCCTTTGGCTTCGCAAGTTGCTCGTGGGATTATTTGGTGTGTAGTTGATACCCACTATGATTTACTGTGACAATAATAGTTGTCTTAAACTCTCTGAGAATCCAATTTTTCATGACAGGTCTAAGCACATTGAGATTTGACATCACTTCATTCGGGATTATGTTCAGAGAGGAGAAGTTGAGCTACAGTACATATCCACATATGAGCAGGTTGCGGACATACTCACAAAAGCCTTGGGCAAATGCAAGTTTGTGTTCTTCAGGGACAAGCTTGGAGTGGTGAGTGACACTTTCCTCGGTAAGAGGGAGTGTTAAAATAATTAAAAAGTACCTAGGCAAGTGTTTCTCATCACCTAGGTGCCTAAGGGGTGAGAAAGTGCCTAATGTGGACACTAGTCATTTAATTTATGAGAGATAAATTAAAAGGTGACTTTACGACTTAAGTGAGGGGGTGAGTGAATGGACACTCAATCTCATCCACTCATCTAATCCAATCACCATCCTTGGATCATGAGACTCTTCACCTACCTCCATGAAGTCGAATACGGTAGGAGGGTGCACCCTTTCTAGGATTAATCATCTTTTTGAGAGAGCTGGAAAAGGAGAGAAGTCGAGCAGACTAAGAGGAGAGCAAGTTTGTTGCTAAGGGCATCCATTCCAAGGCAAGCATTGGCACACAAATCAAGGAGAAAATACAACAGTTAATGCAGGCCATACTGTATGGATTTCTAGCAGACCATACAACTTAATATTGGCACAGAAATAGACGAGAGGTACAACAAGATTTAACAGGTCATACTATTTGAGTTTTAGAAGGCCTATTGTTGTTTTGTTGCACAAAAATCGAGGAGAAATTTATGTGTGTTTTCTGGGAGATTGGCATGATTTCCTAAGACATCGTACATGCATTTAATACACAGAATTTATGATGTATATTTTGGCACAAAAATTTAGGTGTTCGTACAGCAAAAAGGGGCATGAAAATCAAGGAGTTGACCTGTGCACATGTACAGGAAATTCTAGCACGAATTTCAAGGAGTTTGGCTCAAATTTTGAAGTGGAAAAATTGGCACGGTTTTCGAGATAAGTCTGTATTTTATTTTTGAAATTATTGACTTCTATAAAAGACAATTTCTTATATCTCTAAAATAATAAAACTCCCTCTCTCACTCGTTTTCCCCTTGTGGGTTTTTCTAGGGTCAAGTTTGACCAAAAATCTCTGTGCAAAAAATTTATGAATATTGTGTTGATGATATATTTTATTTTTTGCATTTAATGTTGTTCAAAAACCTCATGTTTGAATTCTGAAAATTTTGTTTACATGTTGAGTATTTATCGTTGTCATAAAACTGGGTTTGGGAATTAAACACTAGTAAAAATCAGCGAGACTTGAAACTGGGTGGGGTCTGAAATTTTACATGGGACCTAAGGATTCATGCAGTACTATGGGCATCGGACTACATGTAATAAGTTGACAAGACAAACACCATTCCGATTATTATATGGCTAGGAACCAGTTATGCCCATGGATTGTATTGTGTCGAGTCTGCGCATTGTTGCGCTAACAAAGCTCACTAATTCTGGCACAGTAGAAAAAATACTATCAAAGCTAGTGGAACTAGAGGAAGACCACTTTGTCACAAGATTTCACCAGCAAGTCCAGAAAACACATGAAAATTCATGGTATGACAGACATATTAAACAAAAGAAGTTCCAGTTAGGAGACATAGTTTTACTCTATGACAACAAATTCTTACATCACCCTGGAAAATTCCAAATGCACTATTTAGGTCCGTATGTGATAATATTTGTGACAGAAGCATGTGTTGTTCAACTGGAAAATTTGAGTGGGGAAATCATAAAAGGACTGGTCAACGGTAGTCATTTAAAACTATATAGGGACAATCGTTCTTCCGCGCACTAGACTGACTATGCAGGATGTGTACCATAGTATCTATATTATATTGTATTATAGAAAAGAAAAAGAAAATAAAAATCAATAAAAGAGCTTGAGGCAAGTCACAATAAACATTTGAAGATACAAGGGGCTCGAAGTTTTGAATCAGGCATTGTTCAAAGAGTCAAATTAGCAGAAAAAAAGATGAACAAGAAAATGGCGTGGAAAGGAAGAAGAATTGAATTGTGCAAAAAGGGGAATTGAAAAGCTAGGATAAGGACCTACATAGAGGACGGGAAAAGCATTAAAGAGAAAACATAATGGTGAGAAGGCAAGAACGCGTAGTCATAAATGAGAAGCAGTGACAAGATTTTGACAAGCTGGAAAATCTAGACCATGATTCACTAGAAAATATGAAATTAATGCAAGATCTAGACAAGAATTGAATGTGAATAAAATTAGATGGGACTAATAATTTGCGCTCGAAGAGGAAGACAACATTTGGAAACAACTTATAAAATCAGAAAAGGGGTGACAAGAAAGGGTTATTTTTGTGTGAACATTTGAAGAGCTAGAGAAGAGCCAAAGAAAAGATGAATGAGTTGCAAACAAAGCCGAGTTGCAGAAAGTCATTGTGCCACCAAAGGTAGGATCTTCCACAATGTAGACAAAGAAACCATGTAGTAAGTAGACATCAATACCAATGCAGGACGAAACCCTAAGAGCAGAGGCATAAGATCCATTCAACTTTCCCAAGGCTTATGTGCCACCCAGGAAGCCAACAACAAAGCAAGTTAGACTGCCCAAGGAGCCGAACTACGACCTGGTTACATCGATGATTCCATATGGGTTCACTGTTGAGGGAGATATGTTGGGCGTAGTAGGAAGCTTGGAGTTTTCAGACCACGACCTTGCAGACCTAAAGAATTTTCCAAAGTTATCCCCAAAGAATTATCTATGCACATAAATCATCTCGGACTCACTTGTATTCACAATCGAGTTGTAGGAGTGGGAAACAGGATTGCAGGGAATATGCATACTGAACCTGTTGGAAATACCACATTTTGGTGAACCAGTTCCTAACTGACTACAGGGAAGCATAGGAGAAAGGAATGAAGTTCCATTATGATTGGTTATTGATTTTAATTTCATTAGTTTCTTGGAGGGAGTCAGAAGAAACTCAATTCCTGAAAGGTATGCAACAATTGTTCCTCGCAACAAGATATGTTTCTTTGTGGCATACCGCACACAAGAATAGACAACTACTCAACAATATCAGTTTCTACATCTATCAGGAGACAATCCGACAATGTATTGAGGACACACCGCACATTCTTCCTATGATAGTTGAATGATATAAATAAATCTTGTGATTCAAGGCAGGGCCGCACCATATCTACATTCAAGAGAAGAGGGATCCATAACAACAATGGTTTCCAACTAGCTACAAACTGACATAACAGGATGTCAGACAGATTTTCAATGACTGGGAAGTAGAGTGGAAAACCTTAGTGACATAAACAACACAGAAAGAAACACAACAACTAGAGAAGGATCAAGAATAAGAACATGAACGTGAATAACAAGGGAATGGTGCAGGCGACACTAATGAAACAACGTCACACACTAGAGAGAAGATAAAGGAGCACCCTAAGAAGCAATCAACACATAAACATAAAAAGAGGAAAGCCTCAAAGGGATTAGTTACCCAAGCCTTGATTGAGGATGACTTGGAGAATATTGGGGATCATGAAAAAGAAGTAATTAAAGAAGCATTTTTGTGAGTTGCGTAGAAATAGGAGGAAATGCACATGAATGTGCAGGCGTTGTTGTAATCTAGGGAAAAGTATGGGAGTGTTACCAATAGTTCAGTACATAAGAAAGCATAGATTCGCATATACATACATATAGACAAATACATAGACAAAGTAGTGGAAGCCCAAAGAATAGCCTTTTATCATATAGATAAGTCGATTCAGCACAATGGATACCTTCTTATCCAATACATACTTGTCTATTTATACCTACATATTCATTTACTAGGAAGTTGTAACTACTTAACTGCCTGGGTTGGTCGGTTAACAGAACTCTCGACCCACTTATACTTTTGACTTCAACAGTCGACCGACTAACTCTTAGTCGATTGTCGGATATATTCGATGAAGTCAAATAGCCCCTACAACATCTCCCCCCACTTCAATTCCTTGCTTGTCCCAAGCAAGAGGGGAGTAAAACAAAACTTGTGTTTACATTGATTTTTTACAAATAGAAATGATAGAAAGAGAAAAAGAAGAGGAATTATAGCCAAAAAAAATTGGTGTTTGATAGGATTATGGAGCCATATTCGACTATCCTTCTACGTCGAGATATTTGTCGCTAGTCGAGTCAACTGCATCCTTTAGTCTTCTTTATGCAATAGCTTTGAAGTCGGTCTGTAGGATATTGGGAGCTTAATACTGTAGATGTTGGGTGAAGTCATGCCATGCATTGATCGATTGGTGTGCTTCCAGGCCTAGTGTCTTGATCAGTCCAAGCAAGTTTACTTTTTCTGCTATTTCTTCTTATTGTACTGCGGCCAATTCTGGGTCACTTTGTTGCTCCATCTCTTGAATATTTTCTTTGATATGTGCAAGGTGAATTACTGCACTGTTAGTTTCCAATTGAACTTTGTTCCCTTCCTTCTTCCATTATTGTTTTCTTCTGTGAGAGTTATGACTCTACTACTTTTTCTTTTGCTAACTAACTTGTGAGGGCCTTTTTTATCTTGATGTTAGCCATCCTATTTCTGGTCTTTTTTATGTTTTCGACCGCAGCTCTTTGCATTCTTCCCTTGTTGACTGCAGTTGCAAAGTAGGTTGGCCAGTTACTTACCACTGAATTTAGGATTGTAGCACTCTTGGTGACTTCTTCCACATTTTGTCTGAGTCCTTTAATATTTTTGTATTATGTGACCATGATGGTGGTTGCCTTCTCTCAGATTCTTTGATTATCAATCCTTTCTATGTGGTATTGTTATTGTATATCTTCCTTTTCCTTTTGGAGAAGTTCTACTTGTTGTTGGTTTTTTGTATTAGTTGTGATCAACCTTTCGACCAAGTCTTTAAAACCCGGCCAAGGGGCTCTCCATTTCTTGCAGTTTCTCTATTCCTAAATGCTTTATGACCATCTCTCTGCATTCCTGTAGAATTTTTTTTTATCCTCCTTTACTTTTGAAATTCGATTTCCTTCTTTAATAAATTTCTTCCACCTCTTTGTTGATTCTTTTGAAATTACTTGATGTAAGTCGAAGAGGTTTTGGTCAGATATTGATGTCCGGTCCAGTGTATTTTGACAGTTGATCTGGACTAGCTAGATGATCGGGTCATTTTAAAGGAAATTTATACAGATTTATTTTTCTTACTCTTTCCTGATGTTGTTGTTTCCCCCCATCCTTCTCTTGAGCTTGTGTTACAGGTAAGTGAATCTGATCAACATTTTCCCTTACTGTTGTTTCCTTCTATTGTGTCTACTATGTTTCTATTTGCAAGGAATATTGTTGAGCCAATGTTGAAGTTTGTACTATATCCTTATTCGGAGATTTTTCTAGGAAGGACTCCTCTCTATGTTCATGTTGTTGTTGTTGTCCTACTTTTTTGGGCACCTCGGTCATGATATCTATTGGTCCTAATTCATAAATATTATCAATTTGGGTGTTGATTTACTAGAGGTCGACTTCAGGATGACTGACCAGTTGTTATATATCATCAAATGGGTGGACTGACTAGATTAATATTTGAATGACCGACTCATGTCGTTGTGAAATTTTGACTAGCTTAGTTGACTGGATTGATATTTTGTCAACCGGCGTAGATGGTTGGTCTAATTGAGTTGCTTCTAATGACTCAACAATTATAAGTTATCTCTTATTATTCTTTGTGGGTCATTCCTTGACTATGGCTACTCGCTCAGTTGGTGGGGATTCTCTTGTCAAATCTATTTTCGAGTCGGTCAATCTCCTTTTTCCTAGTGTCAGCTTTGTCCTAAATTCTAATTCTGATGAGGTCTTTGTGATATTTTCTGCAGTTACCATAGTGGTCAATGTTTTTTGTATCTTATGACTCCTTTCTCCCCTTGTTTCAATCTGTCATAGTGTATTTTTTATTTGTTTGACCTATTTTTTTTGTATTTTATATTTTTCCATGTATTCCTTCATTCTAGGTCTGACTGATGAGCTTAAAATATTTTTCATTGTAGCAGTCTCCTATCAGGTTTACTTCTCTGTCTACTTGATCTTTTCATCAATTTTGTTGGTGATACTAGTCATTTTTTCTTGAATGATGGGGTTGTTAAATTCAATACCTCCAGTCAAATAAAAAGTATCCCGTCATATTTCTTCTGTGTCAAAGGATATTTATTCAACTTCAACTAATGTTTTCCCTTTATCTTTTTTCGATGGATGCTTTCTTTTTCCGGGAGAAGGTCGTGCAGGAACAATTGYCAGTGCTTCTAAGTCTTCAATAATGGGTATTTCATATAAATCTGCTTCTATTTTCTCCTCTATTCTGCATTGATGAGGGGGGGTACCAAAGGTGGTCCTGGTTGGTTAACTTCAAGAAGAATTTCTATCTCTTKTTCTATATGTATTTCAAATTCATCAAATATTTCCTCTATTGTTGGTTGATAATGTAACTCCTCTGGTTCCAGGGATAACTCCAATCCACACCAACGTTTGGTGCAGTCAAGTTCTAACTGAATATGGCAGGGTGTCAGCGAGGCCCGACGAATTAGTTGATCGATGTGCCATCTATGTGAGTTTCCTTTTAAGTTTCTGATCCATAGTCAAAACATTTCTTTTAGAGGTAGCGATATGGAGGCACCCGCTTTCTTTGTTGCAAAAATTCTATATTTTCCATTCCTAGAACCTTCCTAATTGTGAACACAGGGTCACCGACTGGACTACATTTCTCCATTTCTATCCAGATTAATAAAGAATGGAATTTTGTGGCCTTACCATATTCTTGGCATTCCTTGCATTTATTCTGGATGATGTGAACCATGTATTTGGACCAGTTGAATATTTTTGTCTTTTTAAAGATCTGTGATAGTCATCCCTGCGTCGATAAGCTCAAACGTCTTGGCATGATCTATGATGATCATTTTTTCCTTTGTGGTGATGAGAATCGAATTATCCAACGTAACTCTCCTCTTCTTAGTGGTTCTCTTCATGATGGATTTTCTCTTTCGGTCTAGGCGATTGCTTGTATATCGGCAACCTCATCAACAAGTTCGGGGATTTGTTATTCTTCCCAAGTTAGAGTATTTCTAGGCTCTCGGCTGTGTATATTTGTTCTAGGCTAGGTTCCTAAACCTCTTATGTATGCCCTGATGGCTCGGTTTCCAGTTGTTTCTCATCGGCTGGTGAGGTATCGGCCAAAACTGAGGAATCAGGGGCAGGTTCGGTACTTACTTGGTAATCGGTTGTTTAAATGTCAATTTCCTATTGTGGAGTTTCTTCTTCCTATCCTCTTGATCCTAGCTCATCCCTCGAGTTGTCCATTGGGGTTCTCGGTATGAAGAGTGGCTCAATGTATAAGGAACTTTCTACCTCATGCTCGCTCTATGGGTGGCTCTGAACTGGAGGATCGACACCCGGGGTAGATGCTCTCTCAGGTTCTTTCTCCTCTGTAATATGCACTAGAGCCACCAAGGACACCTCCAAACTCTCCTCATCATCGTAGATGGTTATCAAATTGAACAAGGGATTTGGTACACTTATTCTCCCTGATGTCCTCGCTATCTTGGGATAGGTTGAAATTTCCCCTGGTAATTTTATCTGTGGTGGTGGAACTTCATGATTTTCTGACCTGGTGATTTCTTCAAGTTGCATCGATTCTAGGCCACTTGGTTCTCCTTGTCTTTTGATTGGGTCATCAGTGGGAATCCTCATCATTACTATCAAATCATGGTCATTTTGCAATTGATCAATGATTCTTTGTGCCCCTTCTAGCAAGAGCAATCCCCTTCTTTGTTCCTCTGTGGTCTATGTCGCTCTGATTTCTTATCTGGCTCTGAGGGCCTCTTGAGTTGACTGCTCTATTGTCTCCACCTTTTCATCCATGCTCATGGCCTTGAACCTGGTCATACTTGGGTTGGCCATTCTCTATACCACCTCGTCCCAATCCTAGGCACACTCTGTTAAAATTTCATCCTCAAGCTTATCATGAGTGTATGGCCAACAGGATGATACATGTGAAGAGTGTTGGAGGACCAGGCCTTAAGGGTCATGCTTTCATAATCAGCTTGTCGGGAACCTAAATTCAAGTTGGCTCAACCCTTCTCGTTTGGCTTGAGCAATATCCTTTACCAGATAAAACCCCACATGGAAACCGTAGGGTATGAAAGAACGCTTCTTGTCCTTGACTAATGTGGTGTTATAGCCCTACAAGATAGTCTGATAGCAGCTTTCTCCCACAATGAGTCGGTCTGGGACATGAGCGGGTAGGATATGTGGTTCTCCGGTGGCCCTGAACACACTGATATAGGTTGAGAATTTGTCTAAATACCAATGGTCTACCTTAGCTACCATTTTCTTGGATGTTGTGGATAATATTGGGCTTTCCTTTTTAAAAATAATAAAAATAATATGGGCGATGAATTCATCGCATATGAGAGCGTAAGATTTTTTGTACCTATTCTCCCAGAGTATGTTGAAATAAACATGAACAGGGAGCTCTGCAACATTCCAGCTTAGATTCATGCTGGTGAAGACATTTTTTGTGCAGATAACATCGAGCAAGTACGAGGCCATGTAGAAAGTGGGTACTTCCCCTTCTTTCGGGGTCTGATACTATTGTACACAGATGCTCAATTGTTTAGAAATTATCGCTCCCCAATTGAAGATGCTTATGAAAATTGCCACCGTGTATGCTAAGGGTATCCATGCTTCCAAAAAAATGGAGCAGTCCTTCTCTCCATATAGTCGGAAAATGAGAGCCATCAGATAGATATATGGCTCCCTTAGGTTAATTGTCCCATATGAGCCATTGCTTTGGTTGGTAAACTTCTTGTCCTCCTTCCACCATGAGGCCATCAACCGGCTGGTGTCATGGAATTCATAGAAATTCACCATGAAGTCTGTGTTTAGCCGCCTTTTGGGTCCCTRAGCTTGTAGTATTTCTGGACTTCTGTMAGGAGGAAAACTCCGTCACACCCACCATTCTCATCATTTATCAAGCACTTATGCCCATATGTATGGTCGATTAGCCATTTCATAACCCCTATGMAAGCGAAAATAGGGGTTATGTTGGCCACCATGTGTAAATACGACCGTCGGATGTTTGGGAACACCTAATCATCGAGCGCCCTTACGTCTRGGTCATTGTGTGGGATATACTCTGAGTATTCTTCCCAACTAATTTTGTTGAAGAGGTCTCCCCACTGCGGGAGAATTAATTTGGATCTGGTGCTTGCTTCTATATCATCGAAGGCCGAAGGTGGGAAAAAAGATTTCTTTGTTTATGTTTTAATGACAGGGTTCGCCCTAGGAGCATACTCCAACTGCGTCAAGGTCCCCAAAGAAGAACCTTTACCTGTTTCATCTTATTTTATCTTGCGTTCCCTCGGTGAGCGTCTGGTGGTTGGCTTTCTCGGTGACATCTTACCTGCAGCTAGAAAATATTTTAGAGACTGTGTAAGAAAATTGGGTGCATATATAAATTACGACCAACTAATTGAAAAACTTGAACACATACCTCTGCAGTTTGTTTAAAACCTGGTTTTGATAATTTGAGGGTCAGCACAATCTCAAGATGCTCGCTTTGCTCTTTCGGATGCTCTGGAATTCAAACTTGTGTGCAAAATGAATTTGTTCAAAATCGTTCTATAGATTTAAACAAGGATGAACTTGCCTTGTTGCATCAACCATTCAATTCGGGTTATGAGTGTAATTTCATTAAATCTTCCCCCAGATATTCAAAGATGTTTAAAATTAAATTCATCGCGGGTTGAATGAGCGGGCGTGGGTTGTAACGTGGTCCATCGGCGATTTCAAATTGTTGTTGTTTAATCGGCACATGAGGTAGCAACAAATGCATGATCAAGCATTAATTGTTCTATTAAATGTTCAAATCTGGTCATATCTTATGCCGCAAACATCCCATCGTTTCGCTAGTCCAATTGGTGGGTCAGGGTTGGGGGTCGGGATTGTGCTTCAAACACTTTTCGTTGATATCTTATTACAAAATCTCCAACGCCAATCGATCTTTTTGTACAGAGATGATGTGTAAAAGCTGACTAAGAGGCGTGACTAATACCCATGGAACCTTAATATGACTCGAGACGAACTAGGCCATATGACCCCTTTACGTGATAAAGACATGTGGCATTCAAGACCGATGACTTCATTTACTCGTTTTAATCAGAATCGGGACTTTCTTTAAGCTATATGTTCTAAAATCCAATCCTATCTTTCTGACGCTGAAAAGTATCAAGGATCATTGATTGGCGATAAACCTACCCAAGTGCTCTCGGATCGACTCTCTCAAAAAAGTCTCGATGCCAAAAATGCATCGGGGATCGGTGATCAGCGATATGTTTGTCACAGACAAAATGATTGTTTTAACCTTTATAGATTTCCCCGACCCTGATAAAGCACATCAGTCATCGGCTATCGGTGATTTCTTTTCGTCCTTTTTTATCGTCTATCCTTTCCCATATTTTGTCAGTGCTGAAGGGGATTGGATATCTCTTGAAACTTCGTGCAAATAAATTACACAAACTAACTCCACCTTCTGTCGATGCCGATGGGGATCGACGCTCGATGATTGTTGTAACTGTGTGGTCCCTTTACTTGCTTGAATTTTCTGACGTCAAACCTTAGCGCGTTAGGTGCAGTGTTAGCTCTTGATTCTTAATTCAGGTGTCAAGTTATTTTAGACATGAGGTTTCACAAGTTCAAACAAACTTGACTTTATGATAAGACCCATGAAAACAAAACAAAGATAAACCATTTCCCAAAGTGAAATCCATTCAGATAGTGAAGAAAACAAGTGGTACCCAAAAAGTGATAAAATTTCATAAGGCTTTTAGGGTGTGTTGAGCGCTCAACAAATGGCGACTTACTGGGTGAAAGAAGAATCTTTGTTACTTCCCTGGGCTTAGTTGATGCAGAAGTTGGTTAAGAACTTAACTAGTTTTGTTTTTTTATTAGAGTCTCTTCTAGCTTTGAGTTTGAAATTCCCCCGATTGGTGAATCTGGGCCTACCTGTGGGATTTCAACCTTTATTCCACCTTCATTCCATTTAACCATGACCCACGCCCCCTTTTTGACAAGAGTCGAGTATAACATTCATTGGCACTAGGAATTTTAGTTATCATCATTCACTTGCTCCGGTGTTGCTCCGCTGCTAGTGAGCGTCCATAGCCCCGAAGGAGTCACCCTAATGTCACAGACATTTCTCCGCTACCAGCGAGCGTCCATACCCCGATGGAGTTATCTGCATACCCTCTCCTATCTCATGCTCATTTGATATAATTGATTTAATTTTGGCAAAGATGCCCTGAGCGAGTGGGAGAGGAGGATGTTTGTTATCTGCAAGATGAGATGGTTACAGTGAAAAAAAAATTAAGCTCTGTCTTGAGGTACATGTGGTCCTTTCCAGCTTACCATCTTTCCATTTGGTTTTACCAAACCACTAGGTGGACACTTCACCACTTTCCAAGGTTGTTTATTTGCAGTGGTTAGATACAGAAAACTTTTAAGACAACAGCAATTCACCCAACATTTCTTATGTTGTATGTAAGCATGAGTCAGGAACAGAGTTTGCTACACTGTATTGATTAAGGTCAACCACTTCCTTGCGGAACACAACTTTATTGCACAAAAATACTACACAAAAGAAAAATAGAAATAAAGGACTCCGCAATCAGCCTGCTTAACACCTACAAAATAAAATAACACGAAAACACACGTTTTTTTAACAGAATTATTGTTTTAGGGCTTGGCCATTCATTGGGAGGGCGTCAAATTCCCCCCTTATATTTTGTAATCGATATGTGTCTTCCCCAAGTTTCTTGGCTACCTGAAAAGGTCTGAGCCATAGATTATGAAACTTTTAATGTTTTCGCTTTGTTTCATTTTCCCTGTCCCATTTCAGGACTAAGTCTCCTACTTCAAAATTCTTCTCTTTGGCTTTGTGCTTGTCAAACCACATTTTAACTATCTTTTGATGAGCGACAAACTTTGATTTTTCTTTCTCTCTTTCTTATTCTAGCATGAGGAGGGTATCAATTATCTATTGAATAACCGATGAGGGTTGTCCTCTAGAACCTTGAGCAAGCTGAAGAGATGGAAGATATAGAACATTCGAGAGAATGGCTTCTTGTATGTATACCAGAAAGTATGAAGAGTTATCTATAGCTTCCTTGGGTGTTAATATATCGACCCATAAGGCATTATGAAGTGAACTATGACAATTCCTCTGATTGTTTGCAATTGTTTTCTTCAATATCCTCACTAGGTTCTTATTGGTTGATTCTACCACTCCATTCCCCTATGGATAGTAGTTTGCAGAGTATATGATTATGATTCCTTTGTCTAGAGAAAACTTTGTTAATAGGGTGGAAGAAAAGTAAGCAGAATTATCAAAAATGAGAATGGAAGGCATACCGAACCTTGTGATCAGATGTTGTTCTATGAATTGGATTACCACCCTTTCATTTACATGAGTCAAAGGGATGGCCTCTGCCCATTTCGTGAAGTAGTCTCTAGCGGTCAGTATGTATCTATTTTGTTTTGAAGAAATTGGGTTAATCACTCCTCTGACGTCTAACCCCCATTGCTCGAATGGTCTGGAGATGGTCACAGGTTGGAGTGGGACAACTACTCTATTTTCCCTCCCTGCACTCATTTGAAAAGTTTTACAGTTTCTAGCGTATGTGTGAGTGTCTCTAGATAGAGTAGGCCAATAATAGTTAGCTCTCAGTATATTGTGAGTGGTGGTATTCCCTGCAAAATTTCCACTAGTAGAACCATCATTGAGCTCTTTTAGAACCTTGTCTGCATCTTCACGTTTGAGACATATTAAAATTACCCCATCATAATTCACGCATAAGAGCACCAGATTTATGAGGCGATATTTTGTCGATTTTAGTCTGAAATCTCTCCTTTCCTTAGGGTTTAGGTCTTTTGGCAAGTCCCGTGATGTAGGAGATAAGTGATTTTCCCATACCAATACTCATGCACTGGGGGAACATATAAAGCTTCACTACACCATAACAATAATTCATTCTCCCACACGAGGTCTTCATTTACTTGGTCCTAGGCTTCAGCAGCCAGTTTACACAATCCCTGTCCCTTAACCAGTTTGGTAGGTTTTATATCTATATCATATTCTTGAACCACTTCCATCCAGCTTCCTCTTCTCTCCCCCATCTCATGTTGAGTGAATAGGGATTGGACTTCAGGATGGGGCATAATGACTTTGGTATGATTTTTTAGGATGTAAGATCTGAAATGGTTTACTGCCTTGTAGACCGCATAAGCCTATTTGTCTATAGCAGGGTAATTTAGTTCGTCCCCTTAGATATTAAAGCTCATAAATGAGACCGACACCTCATTGTTGTCATCATCCTTCTGAGTCAATACTACAGCTAACGATTTGTCGGAGGCAAACTTATAGAGGAAAAAATATTTTCTAAAGTTGAGACTTCGCAACACTGGAGGTTGAGATGTCCCCAAGGTGTAGGACAGTCGGTGAGGGAGTGTGATGTTAAGGCACTCTGTGATTTTAAAGTCACCGGTTTGAAACCTGTGGGGAAAAAAATCCAACCATGTTAAGGGTTGATGTGGCTCAGGCCAAGTGCGATCCCCGGGTGATTTTGACGGCTTAGATTCCCCTGATTCATGGTTTCTTAGCCACAGGTTAGTCCCACAAGTCACGGACAAACTAACAAACAAACAAACAAAAAAACTGGAGGTTGAGATATTGCAGTCTTAATATTTCTGAAAGGACTTTTTCGTTCGTYATCCCACTTAAATTCAACGTCTTTAAGGATTATTTTTTGTAAGGGTTTGATAGTTTTAGTGAAATTGGGGGTGATCTTCCTCACAAAATTGATTTTCCCAAAGAAGGATTGCATAACCTTTTTGTTGTGGGGTAAGGGAAGTTGAGCTATTTCCTTAATTTGTTTTGGGTCTATGCGAATTCTTCCTTGAGATATAATATGACCTAGTAATTTCCCTTCCTCGACACCAAAGATAGTTTTCTTAGGGTTTAAAGATATACCGTATTTCCTACACCTTTCGAAAATCTGGGTTAGGTGTTGGATGTGATTTTCTCTATTCTTTGAATACACAGTCACGTCATCCAAATAAACTACTACATATTTGTTGATTATTCCCCTAAAGCTACGTCCATGGCTCTTTGGAAGGTTTCCCTTGCATTGATTAACCCAAAGGGTATGCGTTTATAAGCAAAGATTCCCCACTTGGTTCGAAAGGTAGTTTTCAATCGATCTTCCTCTGAAACTAGAACTTCGTTGTAACCTGAAAAATTGTCCAACAGGGAGAAAATATCATAAACAGACATGGTCTGCAAGAGTTTCTCCATCGATGGGGCTGGGTAGTTGTCCTTTTTTGATGCTCTATTGAGGTTTTTGAAATCCACACACAGGAGGATCTCCCCAAAAGTTTTCCTGATAGGAACCAAATTTGCTACCGAGGTAGAGTGTCTAACCTGGAATATCATTTTAGAATCTAGTAATTCCTTTAACTCCTGACACATGACAAGTTCCAGAGATGGGTGGTACTTTTGGAGCTTCTGTTGGAAGTTTTTTACTCTGGGTTTTAACGGGATTGTGTGTTGGATAATACAAGTATCATAAGTTTTCAGATCTCAATAGGACCATGCAAAAACATCTTGATATTCTCTGAAAAGTTTGAGATAGGCCTTCCTTTCTTATTTAGACACTATCTTGCCTGGATATTTTTAGGGTTTTCCAGAGTTCCTAGGTTTACAGTCTTGTACATGGGGCAGGAGATCCTTGTCTTTGTGTTTGTTGACCCTTTAAATCTTTCCCTTAAGTCAAAAAGGTTCTCCAAATTGGCTACCCCTTTCGGTATCATGTGAAACCTTAGTTTGTCAGTTGAGTCATTTGTTTCCCCTCTTTGTTCATGGGGATCAGTTTATACTAATTTCTCTTGGAATATTTCATTGTTAATAGCCAGGTCTTTAAAATTTTGTTGATTGGTTAAGAAGTTTATGATCTTTTCATCTCCTTCAAATACCTTCCAATTAGAAATATTGTTGGGCACTGACGGTTTGTAGAGTAGCTCCATAGTGAACCAGGAGGCTTCATAGTCTTCTAAAGGGGATAGCCTCAAGGCAGCAGTGGCTAGTGAATCAGCAAGAGTATTCTTTGTTCTGGGGATTGTGGTAATGTTGAAGGCTTCAAGATTATCTATTAGCCTGTGCACTTCCTATTGAAAATTCCTCAAGTGGGGAGATTTGTAGTGTATAGTGTTCTTTACTTGCCTAACGATAATCTAAGAGTCTCTGAAAACCTTTAGTTCTTTAACGTTTAAGTCTATGGATTTCTTTAGTCCTTGCACTAAAGATTCATACTCGATGGTGTTATTAGTGCATTCAAATTCTAGTCTGCAGGACAGGAAATTTTCTTTCCCCTTCGAATCAATGAGGATACAACCCGCTCCTGACCCTTCTTGCGATTTAGACCCATCAAAGTACAAGGTCCATAATTGCAAGTGAAAACCATCAGCTCATACTTGCCTATGAACATATTCCTCTCCACCTATTTGTTATAACCCTAAATTGCACTATCCCTGCTTACCTGGCATCAGGCCTACTCATTGCCTTTCCTTGCCAAAGCCATGATGAACAGACTCTTCAAAAACCTCCTCAATCAAGTAACCCGCACCCTAACTTAGCACTGGGCACGTTGGGACGCTAGCAGGCCTTTTGCAGCATGCGTGTGAACGCTGGCTGGCCCACTACAGCCCGCGTTTACCTAACAAAGCAAAAAATCAGGAAATTTTCCGCCGGGACGAAGAGATTTTTGTCAGTTAACTGGAACTCCCAGCCATGCATGGCCGAGAGTTCGCCTAAAACCCTAGCTCCTTCCAGCCTATAAAAGGAGGGGTAGGGGTACTATTCAAGAGAGGAAAAATCATAGCAAAGAAACTCTGCCAAATTGCCAAGTTCGTTTTGTCCCAACCCTTTAGCCTTGCCTCAAGCTTTAGGAGAAATTCAAGCAACAGCAGTTGGAGGACAAAAGAAGAGGAGGAGCCCAGGATCAAGATTGAGGAATGGTGGTCGGTCTCTGTAATCATTGTAAGTTGATTTATATTGAGATTAATGAAAAGATGCTTTTCCCGTCCCAAACACATGAGTCTTATCTATGTTATTTGATTTGTGTTTAAATCTCTAACCCTCTAGTAGATCAGTAGCATG